>MQRK01125616.1:0-12349 GCA_001938485.1 Girardia tigrina
AGATATTTAAAAACATTAAAAATATTAAATCGTTTCAAATTTTCATATTAAAATTTAAATAAAATAAATAGTTTTAACTAAGTTTTAAATTAAATAAATGTTCTTTCTTTACATAAAATCGTTTTTTAAATAAAATTAATATGTAGATAAAATTATTACAAAAATTACAAAAATTAAAATTAATTAATTAAAATTATTTTAATTAATTAAAATTAAAATTAAATTATTACAAAAAATTACATTCAAACTAGAACTTTGAATATAAAATCTGAAAATAATGAAAAATTTGTTCGAATAATTGTTTATTAAAAGATATTAACTAAAATTTATCAATTTAGAACGATGTCGAATTCTGAAAGCTTGGCTGAGAGTTGTCCAAAAGACAATTCAAATTGTATTGAAAATAAATGTACGAAAACCCATGTTGGTGTTCTTAGTAATTATTATTGTTATTATTATTATTATTATTATTATTATTATTATTATTATTATTGAAATTGGTATAAGTATAATTTTTAAAATGTATAAATTTATATTTAAAAGAAATATTAATTTTCGATTTATATTTTTTTGTGATTTCAAAAATCACTTCAGCAAATTACAGAGAATCTTTGTAAATGAATTTGGGCCGTTCAAGAATATAATTAGTGAGCCCACATTTCTTCATTTAACTCAGCACCAATTCAGATAAATATAATTAAATTCTAAGATGAGGCGGCTTTACCAATATATTATTAATTACCTAAATCGACAATGGCTCCCTCGATATTTATTTTTATGATTAATGCCAAATACTTCTTCCACGATTAGAAATCATATTTCGTAAACTTTATTTTAATTGTTTGAATGTTATTGCTATAATTCCTTCATACTAGTTGTTTTGACATTTAATTTTGTTATAATGAGGAAAATTCTCAAAAAATACTTTGCGATATTTAGAAAATTAAAAAAAGAGGTTAGTAAAATCTGTTTATTTTATGCGTTATTTTAAATGTTCGAGAATAAAATATTTTTATCATAAAAAATTTTATTATAATATATAAGAATATATTAATAGTTTATGAGATAATAAATAAAATCCGTATTCTAGAAATTTTGTCTATGTTTAGTTGATGATAAATAATAATTATTAGTAGAAGAGATAATTATTAATATTATTCTTGTTATTACTATTTATTTTTTTATTATTATTATTGATCTTTTTATTTAAAAATAATTATAAAATCATTTAATAATATTATTTAATATTACTTACTATTAATGTCAGAGGTAATAATTGCCTTTTATTTACACTAAAAGGCAACAATACCTAATTAACCTAACCCAATTGATATGTCTTAGTTGGATTAAACTAATTAGTAATCAGCAACCAAAATAAAATAAAATCAGCAAATTAAAGGAAATAATAACCTCTATGGAATACAAATTTTATTTAACGTCATAATTATTCTAACAAGATAGATACACGGTAAATAATCATAGTGTATTTAAATTTGTAATCATTAATGTTTATTGATTTTCAGATTTCCATATTTATATCGTCCGTAAATAAGGTTCGTCTATATCGTCCAGTTGTAAATCGTCACGACATATTCTTATCAGGTCATTGGCTTTAATTTTTGTTCATTAGTTATCTAACAATTCATATTGGTCATGAGTCTCGTTGATCGATCTCAATCGTTCGTTTTCGTTGACCATATACAATTCTTCTTCTTTGATAATCTCATCAAACTCGAGATATTGTTATTTTTTTATATCGATTGCCAAATCTAACAAACTAATTCAACGTTTAACGATAAGAAATTCCGTGTTCGATATGAATTTCGATTTCGGTTTCAAATCGACTTTCGATTTACGAAAATCCAAATATAATAAAAAAAATATATATCCACACAAACATACCACTCATCATGAACAGGGACAACTATATACAAGCAAAAATTTATCGACTCAGACTTTGTACAAAAACCAAAGAAAGATAAAACCAAACACACTCTTGTCACCCGGAACGGAGATATCACATATTTAAAACATCTGATTGCTCATATTTAAAGTAGCCAACAAATGATCTCAAAGTTGATCGGTTTGCTAAGATCAGACATACTAATAATTGCAAGAGAGCTCATACGGCCTTTGGTCGCTTTGCTACTTTTAATATTTTAAATACTGTTTATCCTTTTTCAGTTCAGTAAGCTGCTGGTATCAAAGGCACAAATGATTTTTTTCTGAAAAACTTTGACATTGAGTTCCCTTTCATAAGTGAAAGGTTAATGGATACTTTAGTTACATTTTATCGTACTGTATCAGACAAGAGTTTTAGCCTAACGGTATCGATTCAATCCAGTAGAAACGTGATTTTATCTATCGTGTGTCAATTGGATCCATCAAACCAAGTCTCACACCTCTTATTGGTGTATCTCACCGTATGTCTCGAAGATAAGAGGGAAAACAGTCGGACAGAACGTTTTCCCGCTCTTCAAATTTGAATATGAATGCGAATTATTAAGACTTGCAACTCAAGAGAATTCTCAAAAGAACTTGCCGGAGAAATCTGATGACCCACTCAATTTTCGGAGCTCCCTTGTCATTATTTTCAGAGTCACGGCTGCTTCTTCAGATTCGGTGATTTCCCAAGATCTCATAGTCTACTCTCTCTTGCAACTCTAGTTCTAGGCTCCCCTCGGTCGCTTGAAAGATCCACGTGATCTGAACCATTTTTTGAACCATCCTTATGCTTGCCTCGCTTTTCCCTACCCATTTTATATCATAATTCATATCAATTACGAGGGATCATGCTTGTTCTATCATATTTTAACAACAAAACCTACTGAATACCATAGTTTATTTAAACATATCCACTATTTAATTTTCATGCATCCCACCAAAACATTCAATAACATTTTTTTAATAAAATTCTTCAATTTGTCAAAAAGAAGAAACTATCCAGATAACAGTCTCCAAACACAGTGAACCAGCAAACATAAATTATTCTTTAAATATAATATTTATTTAAATATTTAAAATCAGTTTCGATATTATTGTAAAAATAATCGTAAAAATTAGAATAAATAAATTTTTATAATTTTACCACAATTCTTTAAATTTTGTCAAATATTTTCTTAAAAATTAATTTTTAAAATGATAGTAATTTATTTTAATATTTTTTTACATTTTTTTAAAATTATTTTCATATTATCTAACCAATTTTTAACCCATTTTTTCGATGGCATTAAAAATATTAAAAAGAATAAATTTCAAAATAGTTTAAAATGTTTAAAAAATTATTTAAATTATTGATTTTTTTTTCAAATTTTATTATTTTTTAAATATTAAAATAAAATTTTACTATTTTTTTCATTCCTTTCCCTTGAGTATAAGGAAGATCTGATGAAAGTTTGGTTGCATTTTGTCAAACCGTCTTCAAAGGAAGAGAAAACAAACAAAAAGATAATAATTTTTAGATATTTGAATTACGCGTGGTCGAAAATTTCTATTTGTAGAATATTTTTTTTTAATTGTTTCGTAACGTAAATTATCTATGGAACAATTATTTCTGTAAGTTTCAATGCGACGGAAGTTAGTTTGCGTGATTAAAAGTTTGAAAAAAAATTTTAGTTTCGATAAAACATTTTACTTGAAGAATAAGTTCTTGGTAAATATAATTAATCGATAATATAATATTTCATCTGGAGGTTGCGAACGGCTTCTTTTGATATGATAAAAATTTTAAATAAGATTTATAAATAAGATACGAACTACAAAAGTGATGTCGACGAAGAACAAAAGAAGAATACAAACGCAGTAATCGCTCAAGGCATGGGGACTGTCTCTTGTAGCGTCAGTAAATGAGTTTCAATAAAAAAATATAAATGCCGTCATGAGAAACTTAGAAAAACATTAGTGAATTACATTATGATTTTGAAAAAGATAATTATTTTTCAAAGTAAAATAAAATAAAACCAGGAAAGAAAAACCTTTCATGAACAGCGCAACTTTGTAGCGTTTCATAGGGGTATCTTTTAATAAAATGTTTTGTTTCGACAGTTACCAAAGACTGTTAATATGGAATAATTTGAAATTTTGGAAAACTAATTAATAAAACATTTAGTTTTGAAACAGTATCACAGTACAATACGTTGATTAATTCATGACTAAAAATATTGAGACAATAACTGACTTTCCGCTTGAGTCTTTCAATGCGAAATAACAATCAAGAATGCCGCTATACAAGATAAATTTGAAGGCCGGAACGTTTGAAATGGCGACAAAACATTTTGAGCATGAAGAATAAATATTTGAACATTGTATTATTTAGAGTCACTTGAAAGGTAGACGAGAAAGGATATTGTGATCACAGAATTTTGAGTGATTGTTAAAGGAAACTAACAGCTTTCTCCCAAGTCTAAACACATTTATAATAGAATTTTGTACAAAAGTATACGTCTTTGAGCAAGAAAAAAGAATTTGAGACAATTAATATTAATATTTTGTAAAAAGAATCTTTTTGATTATGTTATATTTTTGTTGGAAAATTGTTTTTCTTGTTTAAATATTTGTTAACAGAAGTAAAATTAGGAAATCTAAAAAAATGAAAAAAAATATTTAAAATACATAAGAAGAAAAATTAATTTGTAAAACCTTTTATCTATAGAAAAAGTATTTAAAAAATATAAATTATTATTTATAAAAAATAAATAAATAATATTAAAGGTTGTTTTAAAATATATATTTATCTATTTTTTGAAACAAAGTTTTGTAGTATTAATAAAAGATTATTTCAATGTTCTTTTATAATTCTTTTAAGTAAATAATTTATAGAAAACAATAAATTATTTATTATTTCAATTAATATGTACGGAAACTAAAAATTAACAAGTCGACAGGAAATAATTTTTCAACCAATCAAAACAGAGACAATTAAAATATATAATAATTTGTTTATTTAGATCAAATCCGTTTTTTTAATGAAGAATTTGAGTTCGTTTCGATTTATTTTCCTTTTCTTACGAATAAAAAGAGCAAATAATTCTGTAAAAAATAATTTTTTGAATGTTTTTTTGTATTTCTTTTAATTTGTATTTGTCAAGGAATAAAAATAAATAAAACACCGAGTTCATTCTACTGATAATTAATTTATAAAATATATTATTAAAAATAAAAATGGAGTTTTTTTATAATTAGTAACTAGAAAGAAATATATACTTTACAGTTACGAAAAATTGTCTTTTGATTTTCTTCCCAAGTAAAAGTTGCCGGCCGAAAAGCGCTATGACATGTCTACCAGACGAAAGCAACTGAAAAGAAATTTTATTTATATTTTAATATATATTATTTCGATTATAATTTTGTTGTATTGTTTTTGTAATATATCAACTTTGGTTGGTGTGTTGTGGTGAAATCGTTTTTCGTTTGTGAATACTCGGTCATATGCGGTTTTTGTGTGCTTTGTATTTTGGTGACATGGCTGTGTTTAGTTTATGACTTTCATCAGCAGTGATATTGGTGTGAATTGTGTGTTATGGGCTATTGTATAAATTTTTATGGTTAGGTGAATGAGACACAAACAAATGGATCAAGGGATTAATTAATCTTTGGTAGCTAAAACGTTCGAAAACAGCTCTTGATTCTGAATTATCATTATTTTACGAGCAAATGGGTACAAATTACTTTACTTTCAACCACATTTCTATACGCTTCTCTGATGTTAATAACTTTATGTTGTTTTTTTATACTTAAATTTATTTATTATTTTTTTATTTATTTCCTTTTATCAACATTAACAACTTCTCATTCTAAATTACCCTTTTTATTTATTTAAACAAATAAGTTGTTACCAAACATAACAATAGAGAAATATAATATAATACAAAAATTAAAAACAACACAGAGTTGGCAAAATAAATTTTAAAATATAATTACAAGAATGTTTTATACAAAATTATATATAAATATGATAATAAATATTAAAAAACTTAAAATGTAAAGAAAAAATTAATATCAAACAGATTTTGTTTATTTTAAATATAATTATCTCTTTAAACGTCATTCGTTATTATCATAATATATTTTTTTCTAATTTTATACATAATTAAATAAAACAGACTTTTCGGAATATTTTACAAATTTTTGGATCAGATTTCTGTCAAACTGTAATAAAATAATTATTAATTTCTTATTAGTTACATATAATTTGATCCGTTTTTGATTTAATTTAGGTGATATAATTGAATTTTTATTACTTTAACACTACCAACCGACAGCGATTCAATGCCATATCCACGACTGACCCTCTCTTTCCTTTAAGACTAGCGTTCTAAATGTTCTGTTAGAACATTCAATTGCTTTGTTCAAATTCTCAACATTCTGTTTTTATAGGATCTGTAAATTTTATAAAATCTTACATTTTTACAAGCTTTTATTACGTTTCATTTGTTTGTCTGTCTGGATGTATCAAATCTTGCAATCGAAAATTCACCCACTTCCCGTTCACCTAGCGACATGAAACTTTCAGGACTGATGTATTCTAGGTGACAATACACTTTTTCACTGTCACTGCTCATCTGCCGCCTTTAGTTTGGTCGCAAAAAGTAATTAAAGTGTCGTTCTCATGTTTTCCTCAGTAGTAGGCTTTGAAATTTGCTACATCTAAATGCAAATAGAAAGCGGGTTTTTGTCTAGTAGGCTTTGATAATTTAGTCAAAAAAATGTGGGAATTGGGTGAAATAGATACAAAACGGCAAACAAATGACAAATTATAAAAGCTAGTACACCAAAAAATTTTTTGGTATGATTATACTTATTATGATATTGCTACCAAAATATAATTATTTTATTCATCAATAACAAAAAAACAATTATTATGATATCGGTCGGTAAAATCTTAATCTATCGACCCTATAAAAATCGATTTCTTTTTAAACCGTATTAACAGAAAGCGGAACTTAAATATTAGAATCCTGGTTTCATTCGTGTTCGGTTCGGGAATACATTCTGATGAGAATTTAGAGGAAGACATTTTTGAAACTTTTATTTATAACAATTATATACATATTATTTAAACAATATTTGCCTATGTAAATTTCTGTGGAACGATTTTTCATTTTTCTTGCACAAACCAATTATATCAAAATAATTGTAAATATAAATATATGTAAATTTATTATTTTCATAATTTTGTATTGTATTTAATTTTATTAAAATTTTTTTAATTTAAATTTTTTTTAAATTATAAACAAACTATTTTCAAATAATTTATGTATTAATTTTGTATTTAATTTTATTAAACTTCGTTACAATTTAATATTTATTATGATATTTAATTTTCTTCATATTGTATATACTTTTTAAACTTTAATAAATTATATTTAAACTATTTTCAGATCTTATATTTAATTCGTTTTTTAAATCTATTTAATTTACGAATTTCATTACTTTAAATTTTCTCTAAAACATTTATTTTTAAATATTATTAATATTGTAACTTTATACCACATTTTATCGTCTTTACGGATTTTACAATAAATTTTTATTTTTTACTTTTATAATTTAATGTTGATATAAAATGTTTTTTTATCTTTAATTCAAAAATTTAAGAGCTTCCCAAAATCCTCAAAATATGAAAGACGATTCCTACATATAAAAGAGCACAGAATTTTTATCCATCAGACAATGCTTTTTTAGGTCACTTTGTGGGATTTCTGTTATAGAATCACAGAACAAAGACGCAATAAAATATAAATAATGTTGCTGGACATTGATAACATGTTAAAGGGTATAGAAATTCTCAAAATGAGAAAATTCTGTGTTTTTAATTCATGAATGACTAACTTCGAAATTGTTTGAAACTTTAGTTTATTTACAATTCTCTATAATGTTCATATTTTATGAAGAAAAAAATAATAACCTAAATGTATAAAGTTACGAACGAACTTTTTTTAAGTTCATTTATTCAGTTTATCTTCTTTCTCTCTAAGTGCAAAAGAAATATAAAGTTTTTGTTCGACTTTCCCTTATTCTAGGGTCATTGTCTAAGGTAATATATCTTGCAGAAATAAATATTATTTTTGCGACACAATAGTGATACAAAAAGTTTTCATTATTCATCAATTTATAAATGCAGTTTTCGTTTAATGTCTTTTGCTGACGATTAATATGCGCGCAAATGTCAAACATGGATTTCGTGATAATTCTGTTGGGAAAGGTGATTGGTATTTCGAGTAGTCCGTCGTGGATTTCCCGAGCAAGGATATCTCTTCATGTCTGATAGAGTTCAAAAATATTAAAGAATACATCATCCATACATCCATCATTTCTACAAGTAGTATGTAGTATTTTATAATAAAATTTTTATTTTACTTTTAGTTTTTTATTCATAATTTTTCATTTTTTTCCGTTTTTAAAATTAAAAGATTTAAAAGCATTGTAGAATTTAAATTTAATTATTTAAATTAATAAAAACGATAATAATATTAATAATAATTCATTTAAATATCAAATTGACTTTTTTATTATTAATATCATTAAGATTATTACTAAAACATTTGTCTGTGTTACAATAAGAGTCTTTATAACTTACAATGGTACTTTGTTACCATCATGATGGATTTCTTGAAATGGTTTCTAGTAAAGCTAGCTTAAATTATTTAATTATCTTATCATCAATAAAGACGAAGGACACAGAAAGATGACTCTGTAAAGTGTTATTTTAAAATTAGTTCCCAAACTTTGCTTATCTATAACTTATTTTTCTTGATAACTCAGAATATATAAAGTATATTTTCTTGAATAAGTCGTTTTATTAGTTGCAGTAACATCAAAACAGACCAGTGATAGTCTGACTCCTACTTCGTCCAGGCCAATTAAGTTAGGCAATGATACATCAAAAGTTTTTTCATGTCATTATAATAATATCATTTACTGAGGGATTTAGAAATTTTAAAAATATAATATATAAAAACATCAACAATGTTAGAACAGTGTCAGAAACATCCAAAGTGAGAGATTTCCTTACAGTGAAATCGAGAACTGACTGAATTGAAAGCTAATCGTACATAAATTTTAGTGTCATGGGTGTTACAACACGTACATCATAGAGACAAATAGTTTAGATCATTGTGTTTGTTTCAAGGTTAGAACCTTTCCAATCTAAAAAGATGAGATTTATATTTTACAAACTAACTTTGATTCACATTATGAAAGGTTATATTATGAATCAGACACTATAATCCATTGATTAACATCCGAAATGGGATGAGTATGACTGTGACAATATTAAATAGTTTTACTTAATTAACTTTTTTGTACAATAAGATCAATCCAAATTATCCTTAATTATATTTTTGTTAATATTTACTCAATTAAATTAAACACTATCAAACAATAATAAATAGCTGATGATGGTCAAGACTGATTGAAACATGTTTTAATTTTATCTATAGTGTGTGTTTGTAACACTTCCAAAAATCGCTTTAACAAATAAAATATTCGAATAATATCAACTTTTTGTATGATATTAAAAAAGTTACGTTTCTTAATACAAAATATAAAAAAACTCATCTATTTAAAAATATATTTATATACAAGATGTTTCGATGGATCTACCGTCATCTTCAGGTCACTAATTAATAATCAATTCATCTGCATATAAATACAAAAATGATGATTATGTAATCGAATGTATGAAATCATGCTAATCAAAAATTCTGAATAAGCTGGTTGAGACTGCCGATTGAACGTTGATTTTAGGACAACGTGACCTAATTAACAATCCTTCATATGACACTCTATCCCAATAACTGTCAAAATGCTTAGACGATCTCATAAAATTCAAAATACGCTCAGTAATAAATCTATTACACCTTTAACATTTTGTTCTGATATTGTTTATGTATATAAATGTAATGGATGCGATGCCACATACATTGGAGAGACTGCCCGTCATCTCTGTAAACGAATTTAAAAATATGGCCGAAAAGAGAGCATGAGTAATGTGCAGAACATTGGAAAAAATCTATATGTGATATTAATATTGATAATTTCAAAATTTTGTAAGCATCTTCTGAGTTTATATGACAAGAGATATGTTCGTAGGCTGAAAGGCATCCTTGTTTCAAATATCAAAAGATGTAAATTAAAAGTAAAAGTATATTAACTTGATGTAATACATCTAACATTCTTTATAATACCATAATTTACTATATAATATTAAAGTATACATTTCATCAATTACGAATGTCTTAACTTTATTGGTTATTAATGGATTTTCTCCACTTTTTCAGCCTCTGTAGATTGTTTGAAACCATTTATACCATTCATTTATTAATTTTTAATTACGAAGAGTCGTTTGAGTGTTTCGTAAAGGCCCTCAAAAAACTTTGATTTGTCACTCTCTCGGTTCGTTATTGAAACACCAACCCTCATTTGTCATTTTCAATGCTTATCTAACAAATCTGAAGAATGGGTATTTATAAATCGCAGATAAATCGAGAAATATCTCCAATAATATCAAAAAAAATGCCAAAAATAATTGAATAGAATTTTATTAATTATATTTGGTCAACAAATTATCAGACATCAAATTTCTCTGAATTTTTGTGATTCGGTTACAGAAATCGCCGATCTTTCAAATGGGTTTCACTGGATGCAGCCTGAAAGATTTGAGTTAATGGATTCCACCGACAATGAAATTTATTATTCGATTTTAATTAAATAAATATGCAGCCACTTTACCGTTCTATAATAATAATAATAAAATTACTTTTAGTCTGTCTGTCTGTCCATCCGTATGGGACATCCATCCATATATGACACTCCTTATTATGTGATGTTGATCAAATATGATTAATAATAAAAAATATTTTAATAATTATTAATTGTTTTTTAGCTATATTTGAACTTCATTTTTAATAAATTGAAAAACAATTTTGAAAAATAAATATATAAAACTATTTTAAAAGTTTCATATTATTCGGTTTATTACTTGAACCCGCTTCTTTTGATAACCATTTACTCTTTCCTTATGAAACACATTAAAGAAATACATAACAAAAAGTCGTGGGCATCGTCAGATTGAACTCTTCCTCATCTATTCAGCCATTTAATTACCGGTTTAATTAACACGATTTCATAAAAGTTGAAGAGTTTAACTGGACGAAATAAGCAGCGATCTGTTCGGTTTCAAATTGAAAAATAAAAAAAGAAAATTTAAAACTAAAATAACTATCGTATATTTATAAATATATCAATATATATTAATTGTTTTTTATGACTGTTGTTTTGTTTTAAATTGTTGATGTGGCGTAAACTATGTAAATAAATTTTTAATTGAAAATGATATTCAAAATTAAAAAACATCTTAATTTGATCAATATTGTTTTTTTTGCGAAAAAACGGATAAAGATACATTTGATGCGAAAAATCGGTGCATTTTTAAAAGTATGTGAATATATAACCGTCGTCAATTTTATCAATTTCAATGACAAATCGGTAGATGAAATCGAGGAAAATGTCCAAATCCAATGTTCCAAGATGGACGTGAAAGAACACGCGTTGCATTTAACTGACAGCGACATAACCACTTCGACTTCATTTATGATTCATCTCGGACTCCGCAAGATCGTAAGCTATTACAAGGAGGGCTGGGGTTTCTTTTGCACCCCCACTTCATTTTATCATTTTTGAAAAATATATGACACTTACATTATGATTACGGAATATCTTCCAAAAAAACCTTCCCGGGCTGACAAAAATAGGTTTAAAAATGACTTTAAATTATATGTATTTTAATTTTATTTTATTTAATATATAATTTTTAGCAAAATTATTAGTGGACTAGTAAATCACCCGTCATGTATGACGGGTGTAATTTATATAGAGTTAAATCTCAAATAAATTTTCAAGACGTATAATTCATATAATAGCCAAAATATTCAGTGTTTTTTTATATTAAATTAATGTAAATTATTGAAAAATCTCAATCTAGAATGAAAAAACTGTGCTTTGTACATAAATAAGTTTAAATTTTTAATAAAAAAATAACACGAACTTACCGCAACAAAATTTTGAATAGATTTGTAGTGAAATTGCACAAATAGAAAACATAAAAAATCAAGTTCAACTTTGATTTACTCACACTAATGTAATTTTAATTCCTCAATAAAGGAGAAAAATCTTCCCACTATGAGAAAATATTTCTTCACTAACACTACATTAAAGAATTGAATAAATTTTTGCTGTCTGTTAAGAGAAGACGAAATACAATTTAAAATTCATTTTTTTCCATATGAATTATTATTAATTTAATTGAAAATAAAGTTTTTTAAAGTTGAAAATAGTTTTATTAATTTAATTT
>MQRK01125637.1:0-17959 GCA_001938485.1 Girardia tigrina
CTGGTAGTAAGCAATGTATGATCAAAAATTATACAGTCGAGTACGGATAACTCGAACTCGGTTATCTCGATTTTCGTCTTTAGACGAAAATTTTCAATCATAAAATAATTGCATTTAAAAAGAATATATACAGTTGAGTAGGAATAACTCGAAATTCTGTTAACTTGAACATTTTAAACTGGGCAAACAGTTTCGACTTATCCACTGTGCAACATTATTTTTTGAATAAACCTAGTCAATTATTTATATATACATATTAATATATTATATATATATATATATATATTAATAAAACAAATTAATCAATTCAATTATTTTAAGGCGTATTTTCTATTAGTAATAAGAAAAAATAAAAATGTTAGTATGTTCATATACACACATCATAGACGGGTAGAGGTAACACTCGACTCTTTGTGGCTTATTGTACGTCGATGGGTGTGTGTTTTGAGGTTTAAATAATTGGAACCCATTTTTAGAAGCTGCATGTGTTATAAATAACAATAATATGAGTACCATTTACTATCAAGTGAAATGATTTAACTGTTCACAATCAATAAAAGTTTCAGGAAAACATACTGGACGCTAACTTTTGAGTTCAAAGAATGTTGAATAAGTATGCAAAAAATAATCAATACATAAAGTAATATTGAAAAATAGTTACAATATATCATATTATATGATTCATTATGGAGTACTTTTACCATTTTTTTTGAAAATTTCTAATTATTTTAGATCAAATGTCCGATGCTCAATTTTCGTCGTTGTCGCCAAATTCGTCAAATGATTTATCAAATCGTTATAACGAAGAAAATGATTTAAATGATCAAGAAACTTTGAGTATTATTTCTAACAATGATGATAAAAATGTCGCTAATCTCGATGACTTTGATGATCTGTATGATAAAGTAAAAACTGATCCTTTTCTGTCGGATTTTATGAGAGAGGAGTGTGAAGATGGCTTTTATTTTGCAGAATCTCTGAAAATACCTCAATTATATGATAATTTACCGGGACATCATTTTTCAGAAACTAATGATATCAGTGGTTTTTACGATTCCTCATTACCAGGAGATAATCTGGACGAATATCTGACAGACGGAACAAATTGTCTCGATGAAATATCTCCGGACATTCTCGAATGGACTGACTTCTCTCCCTCTAATTGTACAAACTGTACTTCGGAAAATAAATTGAATCAAATAACCTTTTCTAACAAACGACCATTTTCAAATCAAGACAATTTGTCTTTTGAAGTGCCTAACAAACAGAGAAAAATTGGAATTTCTCCTCAAGTTCGCTGTCACGAATGGATAAATAAATTAAATAAAGGTCAAGAAAATGTTTCATTTAAAGCTAGCGGCCTACTTGACCGCAGAAAAACAAAGCATCATCAAATACTTAATGATCAGGATACAGATTTATATGAAGAAAATACGAGTAAGATAATTTTGGTTTATCGTGATTCAATCAAGTGTGTTTATTATATATTTGAAATAATCAATGAGAATAGTTATAAAAAAACAATTAAAATCAATAAAAATAATCAAATAGTCTTAACGTGATGTAAAAAACAGTTGTTTGTTCGATGCTCTATGTACACGACATAAGCTAGATTGATGAAGTCATTTATTTATTATTAGCTTACTGTGTCAAATTTGTGTGACAAAATTTTATCGAGTCTGTAAAATTACTAATGAGATTCCGTATAAATGCGTCGATAATTCCATCTTTCTGAATATTCAATGCGGACAGACAATATACAAATGAGATGCGCCAAATGCAATACTGTGTACTCAGTTGCAGTTTTAACAATCAGAGAAATGACTTTCTCCATAGAAAACTCTAATAATTTAATTGATTGACTTTCTAACTCGCTTCTGTTGTAATTTTACAACTTGTTTGATAGAATTTTTAAAAATAGTCATCTATGGAAAATAATTTTAATCGTTAAAATTTCACTTATTAATAGTTAGATTGAATGGCTATATTTGAAAATGTTGAAAATGTACTCTTTTTTTTAAACTGAACTCTCTTTTCTTAACTGAACATAATCACGTTTCTATATTTAAATTTCACATATCAATTTTTGTATAAGTGGATTTAAGAAAAAACATTAATAAGCGACAAAAGCAGAGTATATTTAATTTTTCAAAGATTATAAATATTTTCATTGGAATTATACACTTGTTTAAAAGATTTTTTCATATAATTCTGTGTTAATTATTTTTTTTGTACTATAAAAGTTAAAAAAAATATAATTGATTATTATTTATTAAATTTGTTTATTTTTATTTTATCTCTTTAGCTCATCAGAAACATCAAAAGCCTTATGTAGATAAAAAGCCAATTCAAAATAGCCTTTCTTCAATCTCAGTGAAATTTTCTTCCATAAAGAAACCATTATCATTATCTATAATTTCAAGCAGAAATTCTCATTTTCGTCCTTTAAATGCGTCACGAACCGTAAATCGCAAATCATTTTCTACATGTAACGAAAACAATTCAGTAGATAAACATATCAATAATACATCCTTACCCATACCCTCAAATTCTCAATTTGTAAACTCCACTTCAAATTCTGCAAGATCCATTTCCGAAGTTATCGATATTTCTCGAATTCCAGAACCTCTTAGAATGGGGAAACGTATAAGTCGTCGCGGACAGAGGTTTTCACTTTGGCAGTTTTTAATGTGCCTTCTAGATTCTAGTAAATATAAAGACCACAGTACAGGAATAAGATGGATTCACAGAACTTGTGGAATTTTTCATATTGTAGATAGTAAACAAGTAGCTACTCTTTGGGGCCAGTATAAAGAGCGAAGAGATAAAATGACTTATGACAGTTTAGCAAGATCTCTCCGGTAATTTTTTTATATTATTAATCTTAATTCATATTACATATCAAATTAATTTAAAATATTTAAAAGAATAATATTTGAGTTGGTTTATGGAAAATATTTTATAATAAATAACTTTTTGTTTAAAAATTTTCATAATTTACGACAAAATCAGACTCGATGAATATGAAATTTATATCAGGCAACGCGTTTATATAATTTTTGTCATCAAGTCAATTCTATCACAATTTATGATACACAATAGTTATATAGTTTTCATTAGATGTATTATTATACTAAATTTGAATATTACACTAGCTTCAAACTTGGTGCAGTTGAGAGAACTCACTATTTGTATTAGAATATCGTTCGGTATGTCATTTCTGTTGACTCGCAGTGATAAGATTTTAGATTGTTTTAAATAGAATATATACCGTATTTTTCCGTGTATTAGATCCCCCTTTATTTTTGGGTGTACATTTTTGAATAAAAGTTCAAAAAAGTACCTTAATTCATTCCAGAAAATAAATTGAAATCTTTTGTGTGGGAGAAATATTTCAAATATTTACTAATTTTTGAAACTTTGAGTTAAATGTTAATTCAATTTTGACAAAAAAGGAGATCTTTAAATATCAATTTTTAAAATTAACTGCATTAAACGTGTAAAAAAATGCAATTCAACAAATCAAATATTTTTATTTTATGTTTGTTTTTGAAATTGATTATCATTTTCGTGAAAATAATTTTTATTTTAGTGAAATAGATTTTAATTTCTGTGAAATCGAATTATAAAAGGTATTTATTAACTTCAAAATCTTCAGTATATTTAATATAAGGATGAAGACCAACGATAATTTTAGCATGGTTTTTTGAAGGATGTATTTCTAAATACCAAAAATATATCATTGACATATACTTTGTACAACACAAATTTTTCATCAGGCTAATTTTCTATCAAATCTTCAAGAGACTTCCTGAAAATTAATGCTAAGTTAGTAATAATTGGTAACTCATTCCAACTCCATCTTCCTGAATGGACTATTTATTTTTAAAAAGAAACGATAGGTTTTTCGTGAAACATTTTAAATGTTATTTCAATGTCTAATAATTCATTAAGATTTTCATAAGGTCCAAATTGATATCCAATAATTTTTAAACAGATCAATAAGTTTCGTTGGTGTACATTCATAAATAAAATGAAGATATCAAATAAGATCAATCAATCAGTCACTATAAGTATTTGATTTTATATGAAGAAGATTTATCTGAAGGTATTTGTTGGGTTCTTGATCAAGATTATAATTTATTAACACCAAAAATTTATTAATAACACAAATAACAATTATTTAAACAATTTTTCTTGAGGAACTGTTGTTTTCTTTTGACCAAATTTCTTCTACATAAAAATATGGAATTATAAATACGGATAAGCTATTTATTAAAATGAGATTTTAGAAATTAAAATTTTTTTTCATTAATTTTATAGATTAGCACTCTATTATTTGATAAACTTTAATTTAAAATTAGTATAAAATCAAAATTTATTTTAACCCAATTCACAAAAAGAGTTTAACGTTTTATTTATTATCAATATTTAAATTTAAAATGCAATTTACGAATTCAAAATACGATTTACGATTTTAAAATACAATTTACGATTTAAAATACAATTTGCGAATTTAAAATACAATTTTTATTATTTAAAATACGATTTACGAATTTAAAATACAATTTACGATTTAAATACAACTTGCGAATTTAAAATACAATTTTTATTATTTGAAATACAATTTTCGAATTTAAAATACAAGAGACGAATTTAAAATACAAAAATGTTTAATTTAACCGTATTTAAATTTATTATTATTTAATAGCGATTCATTAATTATAAAATTTTTAATGGCAGTTTCTATATATTATATATTTTATTAATTATTTATCGAATTTTAATTGTCAGAATTTCTAACTGGTTTTTTAAAATTTAAATTATCTTTTTTTATTACATATCTGACAACAAAAATTTCATAAAGTTATTATTCCAAATAACTTTTAAAATAAATGCAAAACAATTAAAATTCAATTATTTATGAAAATAACTTTTTAAAATTACTTAAAATATTTTTTTAGTTATAACTGTTAGAAAACTTTTGATTTTAAATATACTCTTATTTTAGATATTATTTATAAAAATTAATTATTTCAAAAATTTACAGAATGAGCCTGTACTTCACAGTATTCATGATCTCAAGTTGGTTTGAAGCTAAGTGATTTATTAGTGATTCTATAAATTCAAAAAATTTAATTAGTGATTGCAACTTCATAGTATATGGTATAAATCATTGATAATACAAAGCGTAGATGATAACCACATTTATGTTAGCCCAAATAATTTAGCCGCTTGTTAGCCATATTTGTTAACCCTGTTTGTTAACAAATTTTTCAAATTTCTAATCGAACTTCTATTCTTAAGGATACGCTTCATTATAACCGTTATGTTAAGTATGATGAAACTGATTTCTTTATCAAATTTATTAACCATAATTTTCTTCTTTATTTCTTAACTCCTCTAATGTGCTTTCTTTCCTTTCTTTTTATTTTTATTATTTGTAGCTTTTCTAATCCAAAATTTTAGTCTTTCAGCATGTATTCTATAATATATGGAAGTTTGTGATTGTTTTCTTGTCATGTTTATGTTTCATTTTGAAGAATTCTGAGTATTTTAATTTTCTTTTTCTTTTTGTTGATTTAATTTTGAAATTTTTCTTGAAAACATGTTTTCATATTTTTGATAAATATATTCGATTTAATAGTTTAATTTCCATGTTTTCGACGAAGATCTAGTTAAATCTCCAGGTTTCACTTCAGTATTCAATATAACAACAAGTAGAATTTATTAATTATTTACAATCTTTTTAGAATACTTAAACTAATAATAATCACAAATGATCTTATTCCATGATTATGACAGAACTTTAAAATGAGGCTCTCCATATTTTAAAATTCATTGCTATGAAGTTTCCAACATTAAATTTTATTATTCAAGCCCCATTTTCAAGATCTGTTAATTTTGTTGTTTTGGATTGATTACATATTTAAAGGATTATACTTAAATTTTCACATTTAAAAACCTTCAAAAACGTTAAACAGAATCCCCTATCATATTAAAAAATATACTTAAACCTTTTTATTGCGACTTTTTGTGCGATGCACTCACACTTGTTAACTATAAAAAACATCTCATAGAAAAAGGCCATACAAAAAAGGTTGGAGTGTAATATTAAGAGATTTTTGTTCTAGTTCAATCATGTGGTCTATTGAATCTTGTGAAAGCTAGTTAAATATTATTAATAACTCAATTAAAGTTTTTCTAAAAATATTTTTACAAATTAATATAATTTATTGAAATAAAATATTATAGGATATTAATTCCTTAATTTTAGTTAAATATTTAAAAGATTGATTTGACTTTACTTTGCCTATTATAATTATAAACTAATGAATAGTAGTTCTAAAAACATAAACATTGTATTATCTGTTATCAACTTTCAAAACTTTTTATTAAAAGACAACATATACATACAGTAGGGGACACATTATTATAACCACCTGATATTTTCATGCTTTTTTATTTTATCCTCCGTATTTTCTCATGTTTTGATTTTTGCAAGTAAATCATTTTATTCTAAGTCAAACATTTATGTTTTAAAATATAGTCTGTATCATTTTCATAATAAGAAAATAATTTATTACAATTAAAAATGATCTGTTACTGTCAGACAGAAAAAGAAACTAATTATCTGACAGTAATAGATTAATCAATTTCTTCTTACAGATTATTATTTTAGTATCCTGTTGAATACAAAGACATCTTTCATAGTCATGGGTACACGGTGTGATCTGTCCTATACTGTTGTTGCAAAAGTTGACGCTTTGTTATCAAGTGGAAAGTTTTAAATTAGGCAGATTGCTCCTTTGTGCAACATTCATCATGTAAGTGTCATCAACATCAAAAAACGAATAACAACAGGTGTCCCTTCAACATCCAGAGTTGGCAGATGAGATCCAAAACGAAAAAGCAACTGAATAGGACGACCTGACTCATACAACAAAGGATCAACTTATTTCGAGCGTCCTCCGAAATTGGTTTCGTGATGATAAATTTCAGCAGAAGCTTCAAAACACCATTGATAGCATGTCTAGACGTCTCCAGGCAGTAGTAAACACTACAGGAGGACAAAAAAATATTAAATTGTTTAATTTATCATTTATTGAACTCACTTTACTTATTATATGAACAATAAAACATTTGTAATCAGGTATGTACATATTTAAATTTCGCATTCTAGAATAAAACATGTATTTCTTACCTTTTTGATTCTCTTGTATTTTGATCATTTTCTAATAGAATTGTGGTAATTTTTCAGTATAAGGTTTAAATGTTGTCAGATTTTCTGTGATAAAACAAACACAGAAAGTATCAAAACTATGATTGCATTTGCTAATAACCTTATAAATAATGAGAAAACATAAAAAAACATGAAAATATAAGGTAGTTATAATAATGTGTCCCCTACTGTATGTTGTAAAGTGAAATTTCATTTTAACAATTTTATTCTTCCTTAATCAATGTAAATCCAATAGTTCCCAGAAATCACACCATTATTCACTCTAATTGTAGCGTCCATGATTGAGATTTGCTTGTAAATCAAGTAGTTAAAAACCTCTGGCAAGAGACCAATAAAATATGTTGTTAAAAGGAATTTTACGAATTAATTTATTTTTATTCACAACTTCAATCCATGTAAATTATTGGAAAATCAAATATAACTTTTTTGACAAATATTACTAAAGCAGAAGAAAATTTTAATGAAGAAATAATATTTAAATTCAATATATATTCCTATACATTTTTCTTTAGTCTCGAAAGTTACTTTATTTATCCATATGCACATAAATTTAAAGAAATAATTAATCTATTTTTTTAACAAAAAAAGTAAAAAAATATGTTTTTAACATTGTTTTTTAGGAGTAAATTGTCTAAAATTTTCTTTCACATAGGTTGTAATTTCGCGTCATTCATTTATATCTAAAATATTAATTTCAAAATTATTATCAATTTTAAAAAACTTAGAATTTTTATTTTCATTTAGTATTAGCTTTTAATTGTTTGCAAATTGTTTTATGTTTGTTTTATCAATTTCGCCCCAAAACTTTTAATTGTAATAAAATTTAAATCTCCATTTCAAATATGAAAAACATTAATTATTTTCTTTGTTTAATGTACAAAATATTTAATATTAAAAATTATTTGATTAAATATTAATTTTATAGTTCGATAAGCGTTACATGCTATGATCTTTTATGTAAGATAAACCAATATTACTGTAATCACATAAGTAAACACTTTTTTACAAAGTACTTTTATATTTTACGTTTAAATTTTATTAATAAAATAGATCATCGTTTTAAACCACTGTTTTAAGTATGAAACACAGATACCAAGATTTATGGATATTTTCAATTGATTCGTGTTAATAGACAGAATCATTATTAAAAACTCATTTGGTAATAACTGCAACTGTCTACTTAAAAAAATATATATTTGGTGTGAAATATCTTATTTAGTTGGTGTAGAGTGCTCGTAATTACAATATCAGACACAGTAGCACTAGTGGATCTTCGATTTGTCAGCGTATCTAATCATACATAACGATCATGTTTCCGTCAACGAGTGTTCAAATGACTCATAACAGAACTACCATATAATCATTAAGAAATCTTACACTAAAGTTATTTTAATAGATAAGCTTTTAATGATAAAAAAAGCCTTTACAATAAAAATAAATTTTTAAGAAACTTATGTATATATTTATAATAAACTATGCATTTCGAAAAACTAATTGATATTATATGTGAAATTGAAAAAAGAATAATCATTGTTTTTTCAGGCATTATTACAAGAAGAATCTTATGGCAAAAATCAATAACCGACGATTAGTTTATCAAATAGCTCAAGAATGTTTGCAATGGTCATCTGAAATATTTAAACGAAATAGAGATTAGAAAAAGATTATAAATTTAATTTTTATGAATTTTTCTAATTATTTTTTCTTAATTATTTGTGTAAATAGAAATTTTGTAAGTTCTAGAATTAGGTTATTATAAGAGAAAATTGTAAAATTTGAAGAGCAAATTCCACGATATACCGTGAAAATTATCCGGTGAAAGTAGACATAATCATTGAAACATCTTTAAAAAAGAAAATAACAAAATTGTGAAATAGCAGCTGAATTCATTATTGTGTATTATTGCTTTTATTGTGTATTTTTATAATTTAATTGACTGATTATTTTTCAAAAAATCAATTTTTACAATATCATTTTAACTGTGATTAAATAATTATTTTGTTTTATTAAGTGCTGTACTGACCCAGTGTGTGTATGTTTGTAAAAATGTTGAAGATTTAATTTGTTCATATAATTGCACTCAGATACAAATGATTTGTATGTTAAATTTTACACTAAATTTATGATATATTTGTGGTATATCTCTTAAAGTTTTCTTTTTATTTTACTTTCTTTCTCAAAGTCATCTATCAAAAATTTTCTTATATAACTATTATGCTTTAAAAGTTCTAAATATTTTGTAAATTTTATTAATAAAGTAATGAATCGTTTTTATTGCAATTCATATTCATTTTAATTTTTTTTCAGTTGGGTTTTATGATTTTTAATTATGTCGAATATAATTGGCTCAGTTATTAAACATTCAGTACTTATATTTATCTGTATCAATTGCATTATATTCTGAAACAAGAGCATCCACCAAAATTATGTATGTAAAATGATATAAATTCAGAGAAAAAGAATGTAATTATAACTGTTATGAGAACTCATATAATGATTATAAATATACAGTGCACTCCGTATATATCGAAGATGGATATATCGAAGATATGTTATTATCAGTGCTTAGATAATGGTAGGTGATGCTATGGCTATATTGCCACTTTGATATAAGGGGAGTCCACTGTTATTTGGTATGATATACACAATTGGATCATACTTGAAACAATCATAGTTGAGTCTTCAGTCATTGACATCGAAAAAATTAATTAATAATGTAAAAGTAAATTTTTTTATTAGTGTGTTTTTTTGTTTGTGACTACATATGTAAATATGTATTATTATTACTATTATTATTATTTATTATGTTGTGTCTCTCAAAAGATTAAATAAAGAAAAGGAAAAGATGATAGAAGATTCCAAAGAAAGCAAAATAAAAGACAGGAAAATAAAGTCACAGTACAGAAATTATATTTCCTCCCCCGCAATAAAATAATTACTATTAAAATAATAATTATGAATGATTGAACAATAAAAAAATCAATATTAATTATTAAAAAGATTAAATATACAAATTACCTAACTACGACAATTCTTCGGTTATCATACTTGGAAATCAGCGATTCTATCTCTTTCAAGCCATCAGAATCTTCTTCCTTTAAATCCGCAACTGAATTCATCAACTCTTGTTATTCACCCGAAGAATATTTCAATTCTAACAACATTTGATAATTTCAATGGTCAACCAGTCATTCTTCTTGGAAGAGCTTTTATATCGATCAGTATAAGATGCTTCCAAGTTTATTTTCTTACTGTGTTAATCACAAATTTCAAATCCCAACAAAGAATTAAAATAATTTTCATCACTTCAAATAAACTCAGAAAAATCCTGATTATTCCGAAATTTAATAATCGAATTAATAGTAATTATTTTCTTTAGACACTTCCTATTCACTCACCTGTGTTTTTATTAATAATTTGTATTCTTCTTCTTAACCTTTCGTTGAGTAATTTGTTAATTAATATAAACTTGCTTAATAACGGTTTGTATTTGTTCATTTTTACTATTCTTTACACCTTATTGAGTAGAATTGATTTTTAAGTTTAAGCTATTTAGTTGCTAGGATCACTTTTGGTATCAATTGCGTAAAAATTATTGTCACTCAAATTATCTTATCAAGTCATAATATACAAAGGGAAGGGTTCAAAAAATGACCTCAACAATTACCGAGGGATATTCTGGCTTGAAGTTGGAGGAAAGATAATGGCAAGGGTTATAGTAAATAGACTTATCCCGATAGTTGAAAGAGAAATTGATGAATAGCAATTTGGTTTCCGGAGCGGTAGGGGAACGCAACAGGCAATATGTATTATTCGGAAGATTCAAGAAGAAGCAAGGTACAAAAACCAAGACTTATATGTAATTTACATAGACTTAGAGAAAGCTTTCGATAGTGTACCAAGAAATGTGCTTTGGACATGCCTAAAGAAACTGGGGATAAATGGCAGAACATTGAGCATGATTATTCAATTTCATGATGGATTCAAGGGTTTAATTGGTGAACATTAGTTCACAATGTTCAAAGGCGTAAGACAGGGTTGTGTTCTGGGACCGATATTGTTTAATATTGTGTTTGACAGAGCACTCAAACTAGCAGAAGCAAATGGCATGACAGGAGAGGTCAAATTACGAAATGAGGACGGAACCGAACTTAAGATCAATCATTTAGCGTATGCAGATGACTTGTGTCTCATTGACAAAGACTATAATGAGTTAACAAGAAATCTACGTATTCTAAACGGAGTGTTCCAGCAACTGGGTCTAAAGATCAACATAAAAAAGACCAAGATTATGAATCTAAATGATGAGTCCAAAATACAAACAGCAGGTTGCGAGATGATGTCTGGAATCGAATGGGTTACCGAGTTCTGTTACCTTGGATCAATAATGTCTTCT
Source organism: Girardia tigrina (assembly GCA_001938485.1). Taxonomy (NCBI): domain Eukaryota; kingdom Metazoa; phylum Platyhelminthes; order Tricladida; family Dugesiidae; genus Girardia; species Girardia tigrina. The sequence goes on from MQRK01125637.1 coordinate 11,640, forward strand.
TAGGGAACTTGTGAGGCAGATATCAGAGAGAGAATAAGGAAAGGATACGGCAAGCTACGAACTTTGATGCCTATCCTGAAGTGTCCAAAACTAACGATCCGAAGCAAGCAGAAATTGATTGAGAGTTGTATACTACCTGTAGTATACTATGGGTGTGAAAATTGGAGGACTACCGACACACTGGTAAAGAAACTGCAGAGCCTACACAATCATGGTATTCGACTAGTGTTGGGGATAAGGAAGGATCAGAAGATCAGAATGGATACCATCACATTTGGGTTACCTCACCAAATGGACATTCTAGCTAAGAGACGACTCCCGTTCCTCGCTCTCTTAGCTACTGGCAATGGACCGATGATCCTGAAAAGAGTCATTGAATCCTCAATGATAGAAGGTAAGAAAATCTCAGGAAGAAAGAAGCAACAAATCAAAGAATGCCTAAGAGTCGACACGGATTGCTTTTTGGAGAAACCGCTGCCTTTGATGATTTCTTAATATTAATTCAGCAGGAAAGAGCTCAACTCAAGAATAAAGATAGGATTGACTCAATAATATGCGAGAGGTGAATAATTGGGCGGATATCAGAAGACCTGCCAAAACTTATCAGACCGCGGATGAAACTGTTTCAATTTTCATACGAATCTTGTTTCAGGGAATTCGCGGAGCAGACATAATTTAATCGACACGAGAAACAAGAGCATAGACCAAGAGTCCCTCAAGAAGAAGAGCCGGAAGGATTCAATTGCCATCTATGTCGAAAGAACTACAAGACCAAAGGATGGCTCATCAGACATTTCAAAACAGCGCACAAAATTGAAGATGAACAATTAGTCCAAATTTTTCCGAGCAGAACCAATCAGTTCAGACAATCAGAAGAAGGGAATCAACCACTGAACGCGATACCAGAAGACAACATAAATCAAGTACCAATCGTCGATCCGAATGCTGCTTCGATGGGAGAGTTAAAAGCGAGTCCTTTAGAAACCCATCTGGACTACCGCCTTACAGATCTAACTGTGAGAGGAACCTTCAGATGCCCGTTTCGCGGATGTGTAAAGTCCACGTACACAGCCAAAGGGATTCAAAATCATGGGACTACTAACCATGACTGGTCGTTTCTGACTGGATTGCCAAAGCGTGCGCGGAAGCGAAAGGCTGACATCCCTGTAGGAGGCCTATCGGGGAGCTTATAGACTTTTTGGTTTGGGTGGACCATCTAAAGAGCCTATAGGCTCAATACCATTCTTGAAAGAGATGGGATATATCAAAATCATATATCAAATATTATTATTTGTTAAGACAACTTACTCCTGACTAAGTGGATCCTTAACAAATAATTTTTATCCAAATATCTGAACCAATTTAGCATTTGAAAAAAAATATAAATAAATATAAAATATTAATTTGATTTTTTTGTGAAAAAATTTAAAATAAAATTTTCGGGGTCTGCGAAATGAATTAATAAGTTTTATAAAAAATTCATACTGGTTAATATTTTATTTAAATTAATTTAAATAAATCCATATAAAAAACGATATTTTAATATGAATTTATTATTATGCTAAATATATTATTTGCTAAAATCGTATTCTTTGTTTTAATAATTAAAAGACGTTTTTCTTTTGATATATATATATATATATTCGTAATTCTGAAACTATGGTACAATTAAATTTTTCTTAGTCTTATTTTTTCTTAGGCCTACGAAAAGTATTTTTGAATATTTTCCCACTCTATATGAATTTCTGCAACCTAATCAAGAAAATATTTCCATTTAACATAATTAAAGTATTTTGTGAACACTTAAAAATGCATAAAAAACATTTGAGTATTACTTCCTTAAAAATCAAATTAATTATAATTTGATTAGAAATCCATTTAATTGTCAGAATGTTGATAAAATTAATGATTTGACGATTGTAGAACAAGATGAATTGTTGGAAATTTGCATTACACGGTGCATTAAAAAACGACTTCCAAGCAAAACTTCTTTCTGAATTCTGCCTTTCAGCAATTTAAATTTATCCTGGTATTGCCGAAAAAGCATTGATATATTTAATTCCGTTTTCTACAACGTTCACACGCGAACATGGATTTTCAACACTTGTTTTTAATAGTTGAACCATACTTAAGGATACATTTGTCCGAAATATAACCGAATATTGTTGAGTTAGTTAACAAAAGCAACATCATCCATTTGAGTAACATGTGTTATATATTGTAATAAATGTGTAAAATTATACAAAATATTGTTTTTTGTAATGTCAAGTTGGGGAGATTGAAAATATTTCTTACAATCTCTATAACTTAACAAAAAGAGAAATCAGCCGAAGTTGAAATCTCAGAGGAAGGTTTATGAGGTTCGAATTTACAGATTATGTCTTTAGATTTTTATTTTTATTAACGATTCAAATTAAAATCAATATTTTGTATTCAATTCGATATTTGCAATTAACAATTAATAAAACAATTATAAGATCAATAACTTAAATTCAGATCAATAAATATAATTAATAATTAATGAGACAATTATAATCAATAACCCAAGGCAAAGTAATAATAATATTTATATTTAATCTTTATAAAACAATGTACAGTTTATAACCAAAAAGATTTAACCCTAACGTGTATTAGTGATGTGGACCTCTCAGGATCAACCGTCCAGAAGGTCTAGAGTTACTTGATATAATAGAAATTATTGATTTTATTACAATACTAATTGAGATTTTAAAATATGGAGATTTTATAATTTATTTTAATATTGAGACAATGCTAACCAATAAAATAGAAAATCTACGATCCTTTCGAACAATAATAACTAATCCCTTGTCGGTTTATCCTCTCAATTAATTTCTTTCGTTAAAATTTATTCTTCTCCGGGAATGATTAGGCTCTTGTCGGCTTATTCTCTCGATATGTAGATTAATTAAAATTTATTCTTCTTCGGCGATAATGGAAATGGCGTTCTGCGAAAAATTAAATAGTGTCTTTGAATATTAACTCTTACCTGCGAAAAATTAAATAAAGTGTAACTTTGATATTTCTGGTTGCGTGTTTATAGAATTTTTTAGATCGCACGTACATGAGAAACAATTCTGCGCTTATCGCTTGATTGCGCGTGTTCAACAGGGTCGCGTGAGAAAAGAAAAATAAAATGCGTAGCCTGCAATAAAACGCGTACTGAAAAATGCGTGGCTCAAGGGTCTAACGTAAAAATCTATGTGATGCGTAACGCGTGATGTCTTAATATATTTTAAATTTATAATATTTATAATATTTATGTAAACATATCGTGAATAACATCATCGTGTTATTCAGAAAATAATAAAGAAAAATAATTTGACAAAATATTATTAAAAAAATAAAATAAACAAATAAAGTAATTAATATACATTCCAATAAAATAAACAAAAATAAAATAAATAAATATTGTCATTATATACAACGAAAATAAAAATAAAACAAAAACAAAATAAATAGACACTGTCATTATAATGCAACCCCAACAGTAAATTGATGAGTAATTCTAGTGGAATCGTTTTTAATTTTCTGTAAAATGTTAATAAATACGAACAATTTAAATAAAAATATCGATATTTGCTCCACAGAAAGAATAATTATTATACAAGGGGTTCGTGATTCAAAAAGTTTGGGAAGCACTGGTGTAAATTATTTACATTTACAAAATAGAAGAAAAAACTTAATTAAAAATCTTGTTGAAAAATGAAAAAAAACAAGCTAAGTAAAATAGTAAATTTATAGATAGCAAAGGGTTTATTCACTTAAGACGTCCTCTAAATAGCATTTTTTTGAATTTTCATCACACCATTTTCTAAAGTTTTCAAAACCAACCTTTCGTCACACCTGGTCATGAAACTTCACTCCCCATCTTTCTAACAGCTATACGCATCATAAATGAATGAATCTAAACGAAAAATTGATTGTAAATGAGACTTTCAACTCTTCGTGTAGTCCTCGTATTGCATGAAAATATTTACCTATGGAAAATATGTGGATCGTCATAATCAGATTCAATATTTATTGTTACAAATGCATCGATCGGATTATGATCTTCAACAACTGTCTTGACCAGCGGTTTGATTTAAACCATTGAAACATCCAATCACTTACCCCGTTGAATTTTCTTTTTACTAAACAGTAAATTTTCTCAAATTGAACAATCGACTCTATTCACTTTTAATTTCCTGTGCCTTTTTTTGATAATCTCTTCAACGTATCATATTCTAAGATTTGGACTTTTTTTTCTAAACTGTTCTCAACTCAATGTCCAACTTAAATTTGTAGATCAAACGCTAAACATCTTCTTCAATATCAAATTTCTTAAGATTCTTGATAGATTTCATTGTTTCAATAGCTTGTTGCAAAATAAATAATATGAACCTACGAATATTCGATTCAATTTCGAATCAAAAATATTATTCGATTCGAAAAGTTTTTTTGAATATTTTTTATTTATTATTTTTTTTAACTTTTCGCGTTTCGGCTTACTTTTAAACTTTTTTCTTATTTCAATGAAAAAAAATTGCAATTAAAATTTTAACTTGGGTCACAGAAAGGTAAGGAAAAATAAGTTTAATTAAGGATGATTTTATATTTATGTAATAATATTTATGGGATATCTATATAATACGTAACGATCAGGGGAGGGGGGTTTTGTTAGGTTCAAGATTTTGTGACATTCCGTTACAGGGGTATAAAAATTTTGTTATAATTTAACAAATTTCGAGTGCTTCGATTGGGGTATTCATAAAAAGATAACTCAATTCAAAAATTGAAGAAGGACGTCAGAACAGAAATGATAAAGTAACCAGGCCTTTGTAAATTAGTAATCATAAAAGACAAACCATTTTGAAAGAAAACATTGGAGTTTTGTCGACTATAAAAGAATAAAAAGATATGAAAAATTATTTTCGTCATACAAAGAAATGTTTTACAAACTATCTCATAAAGTCAGATATTTTTGGTGATTGTGATGACAGGAAGATTTTTTAAAATTGTTTTTGTACAAAAATGTCTCTAAATAAATTTATGATAAACATATTACTTTTAATTCATTTAACATAATAAAAAATCATAAATTCCTTCAAAATCATGATGTAAAGTAGTTACACTTAACTGCAGATTCACATTAGTTAACTCCAAGTGACTGTAAATTGCTATTCTTGATGGTTCGACTACTTGATTGCAACCATCTGAAACATTTTGGTTTAAATTATTGAAAAATAATGGTAGATCTGTTTATTATTAGTTATTTGCAGATGGTATTTAAAGAACAAGAGGCGTGAAAATTAAACCTCCAAAACGTGTGACCTGTCCATTTTTAGAGCCGATTGAAAATTGATTAAATGTCCTGTGTTACTTCATTACTAAAATTCGATGTTTATTTGATCTAAATATAATTGAAATGTTTTGTAGCCATTTAGAGCCTCATCATATTTAGGTTTTTTGTATATAATCGACTTTTAAAGATCTAGATATAGTATGAGATCAAATACACAACTCCAAAGTTCTTGGACATCGTTAGTATGATTTAATGATTTACTGAACCTAAATGACTCTTGTTAAAACAAAAGTCACTGTGTTCTAACGTATGACTTTTTTACGTTACTGTTCTTCGTCTGTTCCTGGTTTAAAAACAATTATACAGTTATTATATTGTTTAACCTAGTTACTTATGATTTATTTAGAACGAGGATTTTTTTATAAATTTTCACTTAATTAAAATAAAAAGAAACCAAGTAAAATAAATAAACCAAGCAAGGATTTAATAATCAAGAACTTGAGGACAACATATGATCAATTTATTTTGGTTAAAAACTTGGTTTTTGGTGAATAAAGTATAAAATTTTTAATTGATTAATAGAAATAGGAAGAACGAGACCAGTCTAAACATTATTAAGAAGAGGATCATTTGAGTTTTTTAATCATAAAGAATGAATCAATTTACTTTCTTTTATTTTAAACCTATTTGTGGCCAAATCACTAAAAGAATAAATTTTTAACTTTTTTCTTTTTTAGTTGTTTACATGACATCTAGATTAAGAATAAAAAATATAAAAAATAAAATATTAATCGTCGAAGTGGGAATTTTAACTTTGCCTATGCGCAACTTTGGCCGGTAATAAATACACAGGTCATTTATTTGAAAATTCAAAAACAAAATGATCACATATTTCTTTTTTATTTAAAAAATGTTTACAATTTTTATTTATTCCTGAAATTTTTTTAAACATTCCTTGTGTAAACTTACATTGCATTTGTCGAAACGATATTTTGTTTGCCTTTTACAGACGCAGCAT
>MQRK01125645.1:0-10142 GCA_001938485.1 Girardia tigrina
AGAAGAAGTATGTATAAAGTTAATATAGATATTTGTAGCAATAGCTATTTCTAATTTGAAGAATATTTTTGCAGGTCACGAGACCACTTTTTATTCGTCAATTGACGCCTACATTCACAATGATAGAACAATTAATTTTATTCAAAAGTAACAATGCCAAAAACAAAACAATATCAATTCTTGTTAGTCTCGTTACAAAATGACACTCACTGTGTTTTAGTTTCGTTTTGAAAATCAATTAATTTAATTAATAATTAAGGAATTAATAAACTTTTAAAAAGGAAATAAACTCAAAATATGCTTTTTATTAGAGGCAAGAGAATTATGTTCAGCTGAGTTTTATGGAGAAAATCTTGGTTGTGCAAATTCAATTTTAAATTAATCTCAAAGTATAGACATTTTTAAGATCAAATCCATGGTTTCTATGTCTTTTAGAAAGCTCTTAGAAAATCAGAAAATAATTGTGAAAAAAATACATTCTTCTTTCTTTCTTGTAATTGAACGTTCATGCAGTTTATGTGTGTGATGAAGCGTATCAATGACTGTTAATCTGTCTTTGCTAAGTTTTGGAGCAATGATTCCCAGGAAAACAAATATTTACTGAAGTATTTTTTTCTATATCATAAAAGAACTTAAAATTCCTTAAACATTTATAACTATGATGATTTAAAACAGAAATTTATTGAATAAAACCTAAACATATTGGTTTTAAACTTCAAGAGACTTCTATTGGTATACACTTAGGAAATGGATTTTGATCGACTTTTATTTTGCGTTTTTCAAAACTTATTGAATTGTTTTTTATATAATTATTGTTGTTAATTATATAAAAAGTAACACTATTTTAAAAAATATTTTAGGATAATATATTTAGACGGTTTAGCTCCATCATAATATAACTGATTCTGTTCTTTTTTCGCTTATATATGTGAAATAAAGGATGATGTATTCTCTTAAATAAAATTATTCGGGAACTTGTAACAAATTGATTGAGAGGTCATTAAAACATTGATTAATGGATCAAGAAATCTTAATAAAAATGTTTTGCATGACGCTCGATCCTTCAATAATTTTAAAATGCTTGCATAGAATTTATAAAAATTATCAAAATTATAAATTTATACTCAAGCTACATTCACAATTTTTTCTTTGCTCGACAATATTACTTTTACCACTTCTATAAGCGTACTCTTGTAAACGTTTGTATAGGCGAAGAATAGTCTCCAATATTTGCAGAATTTCACGCATTTCATGTTTACTGATAAAAAATGTCCGAACATAAACTCAAATGAATAAGTGATTTATTACTAAACATTCTCAATTTTAAGTGACTAAGAAACAATTATTTAAAAATGGCATTGTTTTTTAAATTTATTTATTGATTATGCTTTAAATTCATGATTTTTAAAACTTTGGAGTTTACTTGAGTGATTAAAATTTTTGTGTATTATAGGGCTTGCAAAGTTATCAATAATACCTGAATATTTTATGGGAAAATATTTTGTGATTTTCTATTTATTTTTGCTATTCTTTTGATGTTGAATATATAATATTGTTTTATAAAGTAAAGAGATCAATGACTTAAAGTAATGTTTTTTTTGTTAAATGATGATCCCAAATATATAGCAAACTCTTCTAAGAGCCAACTGAAATATTTAGAAAATAAGTAAATATTAAGAGTAATTCTTTAATCTTCATAACGTTGAATATAATAACTATTCTTAAGTAAGGAAATCGCTTCTAACTTTCAATAGACGCTTAATATTAATTAGAACTAAATCCTTCCTAATATATTGCTCAAGTAAATCGACAGAGTGGCAAGAATTAAGGACCTATATTCGTGATAGATGTTTTAATTAAAAAAAGATGTTACTTTTAAATATATTTGTATTGTTTAATGTGTTTTAATTAATTTTAAGAAATTATATATATTAAAAAAAAGAAAGACACAATTTTGTAATTTTGTACTTTTTTGATATAAGCTTACTATTTCAAAAATTTTGATAATACTTTCGTTAATGATTGTGCATCGTTGTACGTTTTAGGTCCCATAAAGTTGTAAAAGTATTTGTAAAAAAAACAAAATCGGTACTATTATTTGATATAAAGTTGACAGTGTATATTATAAGTTAACCAAAAAATAAAAGACAACTCAAATAAAAAAACCGACATTTTTATTACTGAATTTATAATTACAAGCATAATATGAATTACTGTCCGTTGGCAATTCCGATTCTTTTGAATTCTTTCACAATTTTTTTACATCCGATTTGCTTTTTGTGAGTTTTATATTTTTGTTTCCCATAATGTTATAGATTAACATACAATATGTACTTAGCACGATCAGTTCCATTCAGAAAATTAAAAGTGCTTGTGTCTTTTTTCAATGAATCTTTTGTAGAATTCAATGTAGAATTTATTTGCATTTCTAGTTTGAAAATATTTTTTCTACCAAACCACTATTTTAGAATATTCATGTTACTTTAGTACTTCTTTAAAAACCATAATCTAATGTCTAAATGTTTAATTTTATTAAAAACAAAAATACGCCATATGTTAAATATACCTTTATTTTTCATGACAAATAATTGCGACGGTATTACCGTCATCGTCAGGTCTCAAGAAAAAATGAATTTTAAATCTCCTTATATAGGCAAGCAGTGATTATGTCATCAATGGATTATTATGCCATCTAAACACGCTCAATATGGTTTTCGAGAGACCCGTTTGCACATTAATCTTAGGATCTAAAGATCTGATATAAAGTGCTTCACATGCCACCCTCTCCCAATAGTTTTTAAAACGAGAACACAGAATTTTAAAATCATTTATGTTTATGTTTTCATTCGACTTACAACCCTTTCTGTGTTCTATCATGAAAAATAAATGTATATTTAACAAATGGCGTATTTTTGTTTTTAAAAATAAGTTGCGATCATTTTTTAATTTTATTGTCACAAATTTTTCTACTAGCATAAAAACTATAGATTTTTCCTTAAAATTAAAACTGTGTACTCAATATTTTATAAGTATGGATATTTTAATTGCTATTAATACCAAATTACAATCATAATTTTATTTAAATGAAAATGAAAAATATTCTTCGTTTGAATACTATTATTCCATTGCTTTATTTTTCAGCCTTGGGTAACGCACATCTCTCCGATACATCAAAAGACAGATGAAAACCGACGGCATTCCCAAGGAATGAGTCTGTATCGTAATAATTATCCATTACAGAATTCAACTTCTTCAACTAAATCAGCACCAGTTTCCCATTCTAAAGTTAACAGCATTAATAACGATGATACGCCTGTTTTATATTTTCGAATTAAATCATACGTCAATATTCACTGTTTAAGAGATCGAATAACAAAAATGCTCTACTTTCAGCAGTTAATGCGTAATGTTCTCGACTATAAACTTCAATGTGCAGATGAAGTTTATCTTCAGTTAGGTGCATACGCAATACAAGCATTTTATGGTGACTTCAATTTATTACTTACGTCCAATAATGATGATGGAATGTCGGTGTCCAGTTCAAATACAGATTCTTCAAACACTTGTTCTCCGACTCTGGCAAAGTTAAGACGATCAATAGATAGATATCAGAACTTTACTAAAGATCAAATTTTATCAGGTCAATATTTTGAACCAAGAAAATTTTTTCCATCATGGGTATGATTGTAATTATTGCTTAGAATATTTAAGATAATTTTCTTTAGATAATAACGAAATACACACCTGAATATCTGTACAAAGAGATATCTCAATTGCATAAAAGTTTAGCTGGGTTGAGTCGATATGAAGCTGAATTCAATTATATAAGAATGGCCTCAGCTCAATATTCCAATTTTAATATGCACATATTTCCTGTGCGGGACCAAACTTTATCTGGGGGTCATTCAGGATCCAGTAACTTTCCTACCTTAATTAATAGTTCTAAACAAAATGGAATAAAAAATAAGAAGAGTAGACTGTGGTTAGGTCTCAGTCCTGCTGGGTTGGAGATGCATGAAGTAATTATAATTTCATTAGTAGTGGTTTTTTGTTATGAATTATGAATTGATTTCACGTAAAATTAATGAAAAACGTTTTATTAATTTATATTATTAGATTTTGACTGATATAATATTCTCTACAAATTATTAGATTTAAAAAAAACATAGTCGAGGTAGTCGTTAAAATATATAAATATTAATTCACGTAACTAATAAAATCAAAACAATATTTATTTTTTTATTTATTTGTATTTTTTAAAGTAATCACTCAAATTACCATGTTAGAACTTGTTTATATTAGTTTAATAAATTAATTTTATATTTATTAAATTATAATTCCAAACTCAAAATACTTGATTTTCCAAGTAACGTTAATTCGTTTATCTTTAGGAAATATCACCTTCACCCTTCGTGAATTGTCTGACGTGAATCAGAGCAAATAAAATATGTAATTAATAGCCCTGATTATTTTTTTTAAAAAATCTCTTTTCACAACATATTTCATATAAACTTTCCATTGATAAAAAAATATAAAATATAAAAAAATATATAAAATATAAAAAATATCTCTGAAATATCAAGGATAAAATTAAATTTAATGAAAAAGAAATTGAATCTCTTAAAAGAGAACATGCCCTTCAGCAAGTAAATGTTGTCTGGTCATAAACTTCTTGATTGTTACCAATATTACTTTCTGTGTACTAAATCATAAGTATTATTTCTAAACCATTATTTACCTGTAGTTTTATCCCAATTCAAGCCGAAAAGAGCGTGATTTTTTACGTTAATATTATTTGAGGGTGTCAGACAGCTTCGAGAAAAGTGGTTTTGAGAATCAGGCTAAAATATTCAAAGTCTACCGGACTATTCCTCAGGAGAAATAACAAGTTACAAAGATACATTACCAGTGAAATCATTCTTATGAGGATTGTGCAACTTTCTTTTTAGAAAGAGTAGTTAAGGTTTAATTCTTAGAAACTATTCAACTTCTGGAGAAATAGTTTGGAAACTACCCTTATCTTAATCCTATTTAGAATTTGATGGTTAAGCTGAAGATAAAGGTGTTTCAGCTACATTTAATCTCTTTACTGGCCTAATTGCTTCAGTATGTCGGATGTGGGAACATGAAATTTAATGCTGCGGTAATTCGGTGGAATTTATGTGTAGTCACATTTCAACTTGTCCTTAAAGCAAAAAGTGGTCCTATATATTATATAGGTGGCCAACAAGTCAACCGGTCGACCGCCAAGGTTTTGAAAGTAGCCCATGGGGCTAATGTTGAATAACTTGCTTTCATCTAAATTAATGTTTGAAATCTAAATTCGATAATTTATTCCTACAATAATAGACTATTTGTGCAACGTGTCCATACTGTCGATATTTCTCACGTTGAATTATGCAAATAAATTTTAACATTGAAATTAAAAATAAAAATAATGATAATATTAAAATAACAATTATTCATTGTTTTGATTTATTATTCAACTTTAATTTACGTCCAATTGGAGATTTTCATTTATTTGCTTATTTACAGTGTATGTTTTTCAGAATAATTAGTATTTCATTTTACCAAATAAAAAAATTATAAGTATTATTTTTCTGTATACACAATAATATTTTTTAATTGAAATTATGTTATTGATTTATTAAAATATCTATGCAAGATTTTAAAAATACTAAAATTAAAAGCGTTATTCATAGTCGTCCACAGACTATATTTTACAAAATAAGGAGCCCTAATGAATAAAAGTTTGGCCACCCCTGCTATATAACCTTGACTGATTTGTTGATGACATTCGTTCTCATGTGACTTCTGTATTTTGATGTTAAGTGTTCTCACGACTATTGTGTTTAGAGGTGAATTTAAAGTACAGACAATGATTTAAAAGTTAAAGGTAAGTAAAACAAAGTTTATAATGTTTCAAGAAATATGTCCACTCAAGTTTAAAAGATTTTACGATTTCAAATAAATAAATATTTTAAACTCAGTCTCTAAATGTATACATGATTTTATTTGTATTGCTTTTATCTTCATAAAAAACCCTTTTACCAGAGTCAAAATGAATGTTTAATAATAATTATTTTTTACCTTTGAAATAATTTATAATGTTTTAATTATAAAATAATAAAAACTTAGGTAATGTACAATTAAAAAATGTAGATAAAAAACTGATATTTTTTAAAATAACGATGTACTTTTTATTAAAATGTTAAAAAGGTCCTATGAAAAGTATATGCCGTTTATTAATTAAAAATTCTTATTATTTGTCTTCTGATTATTTAATGTGAAAAATAAAAATTCTATGTAACTTTATTGGTTGTTTTCCAAGACAAATATTTGCAAACAGACAAAAGAGAAATAAAGTTAAATTGACCAAAAATATAAATAAATCAGATAAAAGTGAAAATATTATTGTTTTAAATAAAATAAATTATTAAAATCTTTTGTAAAACTTTACAATTCGTTATAAAATTGTTTTGTTGGCCAATGTAAAGGTCAACATTAATTTCAGACGTGATAAGTTATTTGACATTATAAAATTTCTTGGAAACTGATTTGGTACAGATGGTACTGGTACACGTCGTATATAGAGTAGCAATACGTCAGTTACGCAACAGAAGTGTGTGAAGTCATACGTACACTCTACATTCTTCTCTAAAAATAGTGCAAAAACTCTAATCTTTAGCTGAATTCCAATGATAACATTTTGATAAATTTATTCAATTTATGATGTCACTGTTTTGCTAACGAATACATATTTGACTTAATTATCGGTAAATTATTTATTTAATTAAAGTTCTTTGAGATATATTATTTGAATAATTTGTTTTAATTCTAATGAAAATTAAAGTGCAATGTGCCTCAGTGCACATCTCTCTGCTGGCCGTTAGATATGAAACTGGTGGTTTCATAATTCAGCTATTGAAGTCTCGTTGTTTTAATTCACGAATTTTTGTTTAAATTTTTTAAAGAGCAATATTTATGCTAAATTATTTGCTAGTGAGATTCTTCTGTTTTCACTTCATACCTCTATTATTTTCCTGTTTTAATTTAACAAAATTTTATCAAGGGAAAAATAAAAACTAATTGTGAGGAATATTTTGAATGTTTGATCTTTTGTGTTTGAATGTGTATGTTGATTTGGAATTATCTCTCCCGCCCAGATGGATGATTAATATTTGAATTCTTATTATCTAAAAATATATTATGTTTAAATTGTAATTACAAATAATTTGAAAATTTTAAATAAGTTAATTAATCTTTACAATTTTTAATAAATAAATCAAATTAATATTTTCTAAATAATTAATAATCATTTTAATTTTTATCCAATAAATTTTTAGTAAATATTTTAACAAATCATTTATATCACCATTTGCTAAAAATAATAAGATTAAAGTCATTAATCAATTTAGTGTAGAATGCAATCGTACGATAGCTTTGACAAAGATTGTCTTAAGAACAATCAAAATTGTTGTGTTTATAAAAATATGAAAATTCAAATTGGTGTTCTTAATACTAATTAAATAGATAAATTTAATATAATACGAGTGACAATTATTACGAGTTAAATGAAAATCAGATTCTCATAGAATATTTTTTTTAATCGTTTTTGTCTATTATCAAAAAAATGGTATTTTATTACTAATTTTTTAGCGTCATGTCCAGTTTTACTCTTGATTGATTGATTAAATTAAATTGATTACCATATACTATTAGATCTCAACCTTGGGATCCTCAAGCATTTTCAAAGGGGTCACGGAGTTGTAGGTGTGTAAAAAATACATATGTGAAATCGTGGTCTATGAAGCTGTCGAATAAATAGTTTTTCACGCTGATTAAACTATTTTTGTTTTATATTTACTGTGACTATTATACGATAGTTTTTCTTTTAATTTTTTTTGATTTGCGATATGGATTATCCAGAATACTTCCACCAATCTATGAGCTTGTTAAATCGAAACAGTTTCAGTCATCTCCTTAAATTGTTACAAATTACTTTTAGTGGAATAATGGACTTGCTATATGTTTTGAATATTATTGATTTTCTTTGGGATTGCTATGTTCCAGCAAAATAGGAAAATTGCTAAGAAATACTGCTGCATACTGATTTACTGTTTTCTATTTGCTCGATAGCTGGTTGATTTAACGGGCGAAGAAGTTGATGTTCTAGAATGCAATAAACTCTTTAACTGCGAAAATCATTTCATCCAAGTCATCGTAAACTTTGTTCATTAGCCAACTTTTCAGTAATTGATTGATGTGAGAGACTTAAGACACTTCTGTCGGAGCATACATGAGTTGAGGAAGAAGTTCAAGGTTTAAATAAAATCAGTGTTTCAGAAAGGAATAAAAAGATACCATGCAAGAAAATCATTTAGATCAAATTTTAACTTTGTCCGAGATATAAAAATTCAAACAATAAAAGTTAAATTTACCAAAACTTGATTTTCAGATTGTCTTGAGAACGATAGACAAGTCACGTTTTTCATCTAATTGTGAGACAATTAACTATTATTGGAAATGAATGTCATGCAATGTATTATGAGTATTTATTTTTGTTTTAAAAAAGAATTAATGTATAAGTACAGAAGATTACCAATATAAATTGGTCAAAAACTTCATACTATCGTATGTCAATAATAATTTTTATTCGATATGTAAATTTAAAAATATTCTTATTAAAGACTATTCCAAAATCTAAAATAATTATAAGGAATTAAAAACTAGGAGAAACATTTATTTAGTTATTTAGTAACAATAAAATTCTGACTTTAATATGTTTTATTTGTTAAAACTAAAATCATCCAAATATTCATGTTTTCTAGTTTAAGTTGTATCTTTTGTAATAAAATTACAGATGCAAGATCAACTTTTATATCAAAATAAACCTGATTAACAGAAAATAATTTTAAAAATTCTTTTATTTGATATTTTGTTTCTAAAATCAACTCGAAGTAAATAATGGAAAGTTGATATTAACAATAACCTTCAAATCGCTTTCCCGTGGATAAATATTTAAAAATCTGTTTCAATTAATCCTTTTTGATTTTTATTCATTTTATTGGAAAATAAAA
Organism: Girardia tigrina; assembly: GCA_001938485.1. Lineage (NCBI taxonomy): Eukaryota > Metazoa > Platyhelminthes > Tricladida > Dugesiidae > Girardia > Girardia tigrina. Next base: position 9,081 of record MQRK01125645.1, read on the forward strand.
TTGTTTTGTAATATTTATTCCATGAAGGTAACTGAACTATTTTTTTTATTTCGGACATGTTTCGTTTCTATAAATACATTAACTTCTTGTTATAAATATTGGGTTAATAAGAAAGTTCTTTGCTTTTTTTGATTAATCGACAAATTATTTATTAACTAATGCTTAGACATTGATGAGCAATCAACCGAACTAATAAAAATAAGTACCATCTTATTTATTTATTAACATGTAGGTCATCCTCAACAGGTTTGCGCAACCTAACGTCATCAGAGTATTTACTTCGAGGATTAAGATGGTATGGTTTTTTCTGTACGGTCTGTTTGTCTCGACTAAATGCGATCAAGTTGAGACGAATAGATGTCTCTGTTGATATTTAATTTTTATTTTCCATTTGTAGAATTGAATCTGCAACTGTTGACTCTCATTCTCGATAATTCTTTCTTTTGTATCTTAGCCATCTACCCAGGTGGGCACGCATATTCTCGACCAAGCCTTTGCCATTGCTCTCTATTTGTGGTTTCTTTTCTAACACATTCCATGTTTCATCCGCTACATTCTTTCAACTCATCTTCTCATTGTCCATTGGTCTTCCTCTTGGTCTTTCTCCTTCCATTATTTCATCATTCACAACCTTGGCTAGTGATTGTTTTCCTATCTGAAATCCATTGCATTTCAGCTTCTTTCTCTTGATGGTTTTTTCTATTGATTTTGGTCATTGGTTCCGCCACAAGGACGTACATGGGGGAGAGAAACTTCTCATCCATTGAAGCAGCATGCATGATCCAAAAGGATTGCGTGGTAGCCAAAATAGATCACATAGTTATTGAAACTCGTATTTTGTCTGTTTTTCTCATTATTCTTCCAAAATAAATGTCATGTCTCCTACTTTGGTAGGTGTTTTAAATTTACTTTATCCGAAGAACCTTTTCCCCGATTCATGCTGCTGGTGGTAAACTCTTGAACAGTATTTATCCCTTTTTTCTCATCTGCAAGGAAATTTATGCCAGCTCTATCAGTGGCACTGTGTGATCCAATTCTGTTTCAATGTTTAGAGATGTAAAC
>MQRK01125657.1:0-10206 GCA_001938485.1 Girardia tigrina
AAATAGGAACCCGAACAACAAATCAAGGACACTCGAAAGGAATTCTCGAATTCCTTGACAGAACAAGTCAGTTAAAGACAACATTTTATTTAATTAACATACAAAAAACGTAACAATAAATGTAAAAATGTATTAATAAAAATTTCAGTTCAAAATTATCATTAAAACAGGTTTCAGTTAACAATTATCACAAAATATCAACATAACTTTTCATTCTGCAACATCAACAAATAAAAACCAATATGGCCAAATAAATTCTAAACAATATAAATTGGAATTATTATCAACAATAAATGAAACAGATATGTTTTTAAGAATCGTTCGACAAGGTTAATAGGAATGTTTTCTAAGAGTGACTAGTGCTTCACCATTCGAGATATAAATAATAATAATAATAATAATAATAGTAATAATAATAATAATAGTGTATTTACATGGAATTTCGTATATAACAAAAAAGTATGGAATCTAAATAAAAACTAACTATTCTGTGATATGATTAATCAAAATAATATGCCATCTTCATTAAATTCTTATATTGTTCATAAAGAATTTGATATTTATAAATAATTATTGAAAGGCGTCTTTATGATAACAAAGAATGATACAAATTACAGAAAATCTGAAAGAAAATTTGGGAAAATCCCAAATTTTATTGGATTCATATGATAGTGATATGAGAAATCTGATTTTTGACAGAGTTGCTTCGATTGATCTTTGAATAATTCACATAATCTAAATCAAAACTGGATAGAGATGATATGTCAACACTGTCATTGGAGTCGAGAGTTGACGAACTACTTGTTGCGTCACGATATTGAGTCGGGCATTTGGGTTCGCTATTTCTGCGACTACACTGAGATTCGAGTTTTGGAGACTCGACACTAACATTTCCACCCACCAACACGGAATCTTCATCTTCGTCAACATCCACACAATTATTAAGATTGAAAAGAATATCTGATTTCCAGGATTTCATACCTACTGTCGATTTACATTGGTTATTTTGAAGCACATTTGACAGTTTACTTGATTTTATATCGTTAATAATTTTAGACTCATTAAATTCTTCACACAAACCCATTATCATCGGTAATGAGCGATGTAGATTAGCATCTGATAACTGTGGTTCGGATAATTGACGTTGAGATGATATAGACTGTTTCGGAACCGCAGTATCGTAATTATCAAAAGAGACTGATTTACTTATATGAGTATTGGATACAATAGGCCCTCTAAACTGTTTTGGTGGCAATAAATCTGCCTGGGAAGTTGGTTCAAGTGAATTTGCAGACGGAAAGTCTTCAAAGTTATCAAATTCTTGGCTTAGTGATATAAATCTCCCTGTTTGCTTTAAACCGAATCTCCCAGGAGATCTACCTTCAGAATCATTTAGAGAGCTAGCTAAGTCTGATTCATCCATCATTTCAAAAGCTTTACTAGTATTTTGATCAGAATCTATATCAGATTGAAAACTATGTCTTTCCAAGTAATTTTCTTTGAGGTTACGATTCAAAATATTTGGAGGAATATCAACTTGACCTCTTAAAATTTCAGGAGAACGCATTCCTTTATTAATGGCAACTGTATAATTATTTGAAAGATTTACTGTACTTGTCTTTTTAATATATTGAGGTCGCTTAGTAGTGTCAGGTAGTGAATTCCGATTTTCTAAAAATATAAATACCTTTAAATTGAAAAATATTCATGCAGGAGTTGAGGAAATTATTGTTATAAAAGAGAACTTAAATAATAATACTTTTCTGATAACCAATAAGAGCAAAATATTAAATATTTTTACTCAATTATGAGAAATATTTAAAATTTGGTATTTGTAAATGTGTTTCTCCACCCAGATTGAAAATTGGTGTTTTAAATGTTTGTTATAAGTAATTGTTTGAATTGGATTTACATTTTTAATTGCTACATCAGCTATTAAAAAAATTAAACTATAAAATTGAAATTATTAATTTTGTTTAAATAAAAATTTTAAACTAAATCTTTAAAACCGATTAAATAAAAGTTTTCTAAAATAAAATAATTTAAATAATTTAAAGTAGAATTTAAGATGAAATTAATAAATCGATAAATTGCATGTTTGGATTTTTAAAAAAGAAACGATTCATTCTAGAATCTTATCAATTTAGTTCGACTTCAACTGACGAAAGGTTTGTTGAAAGTTGTTCAAGAGACAATTTAAATTGTTATAATAATAGTAAAATGTCTAAAATCATATTAGTGTTCTTAAGATCATTAATTAAAAAAGAAAATGAACTCTGCTAAAAATTTAATTTTAAATACTAACATCTACAAAATTGCAGGGTTAACATCTTAATTTAATAGCATTTTATTTTTTATTTATTTATTTTATTTTTTTGTTTTATTCTATTTAAATGACAAAATAATTAAATACTTTTATTTTCGGATAACATTGACTATTTCTTATGGTTCCTAAAAGTTCGTGTTAACGAATTTATTCTATATTTTATGTAATAAAACCAATTGGAAACGAAACTCAAGCATTAATAGACTTTATTAGTTTTGTTCTATAAAATACAGATTCTGAGCCCTACCTTTGGAACATATCTGTTCACATCACTATTCAGTAAAATAATTGTTAGGAACTCTGGAGAAGTTAGAAAATTTTTGAATAAACAGATTATTTAAAATATTAATTTTTATATATTCGAAACATGAAATTTTTTGAAATTATTAATCAAAGTTAGAAAATTTTTTGTAACCGAAAATTCACAAACTGAAATTAAAATTCAATAATAATATTATAATTTTTTTCCGGTTAAAGATTGATAAAAATTTACCAAAAAAATTGTTTCTCAAATAATTGTGTGTGAAGTGTATATTAGTTAGAAAAGCATAGGCACCGAAACGGTTTTACACCTGTAGGAACTGTAAAGAAGAAAAAAACAGATCCTCCAAAGTACAGGATCAAGTTTATATTTGAAGCCAAGAAACTGCTTAAATTTTATTTAAATGATGCAATTAGCAATATGCTCCAAAAAGACCTTCTTGCAAGGGTTGGCAAACACAAATTTTCTTGCTATTGCAAGAAGATCCAATTTGTCTGTTCTTTCCTTGTGGCGATGTAACAACATGAGATTGTGTCATTGGCATTTGTAAGTACGTCTTGAGTCGTCTCATGGTAGAAAAAGAATGCTTGATTGTCCTTTTTACTGGTGTGGTAAGAAACTGCAACAACGAACTTTGGTGTTTTTAGATGCTTGAATTGATTTATAAAAGTTAAATAAGTGCAAAACATCCACATTTCGATACGTTAAAACACAATGAATCAGACACCAGTTTACGTATTTTAAATAAAATTTAATTTACTATAGTATTCAATTAGAAAATAAGTATTCTTTGACCGTCAATAAAAATAAAAAACTAAAATTTAACTTAAGAATAAGAACTATAGAAAGTTTCTATTGTATTTTTAATATGGTTTCCATTAGAAACCATACCATGAAACCGATGTAAGAAAATACATTTATATATAACAAATAGAGAACAGTGTCGGCTTTTGCTGTATACAAAACTATCCGTAGTAGGCATTTTACGCATAGAATTAGAGCCCACCATGTGTCTTAACACTTTTTCTTCCAATGGTGTCAAAAGACACCTTTTTAAATTTTAACTTTAAATTATTTCAACATTTATCTGCTTTTAAATACAAATATTTCAAAAGAAACTTTTCCTTCGAAATAGGTGTACACAAAATCGTGGTAGAAATAATATTAAAACATTCATATATGTTTAACTATAATAATTAAAACATACTTTACAAACTAAGGTTCTTGTGATAATAAAAAAGCCTCATGTCTGTATGTAGTTGGACAAAAAATTATGTCCAATGTATTTTAAAATTAATACGGTTCACTTTAATATATAGCTGCCGGGGTGGCTGATGTATCCTTTAGCTCCAATTGTCGAAATCTGAAGGGGCATCAGCGCCCTCAGCCCCTCGGTTTAGGCGCCTATGGTTTAAAGACTGGCAAGTAAGGTGATAAATTTTTACAGGAACAAACAGAAAAAAATTGTAAATTGTGTTGAAATGAAAATTTCTCGTCAATAACTAAGTTTTATTCTTATCTGAGTGACCTGCCACCAACATCTAACAATAACATAATTTAATTTCATACAAAAATATGTTTCATATAATTTGATTGATTTAATGCCTGACAGAATTGCCTATGTCATTCAGACCAAAGGCGGTCTGACTAAATATTAGTGGAACTATGATCTTTATAACTCTTCTGTATATGATCCGTTTATTTGCGGCGTTATTAAAAAAGAACACAACATTATACCTTGTGATATTTCAAAATTCCTATATTGATTCTATTTCAATGACCAGCATGATTTAGTGTTACCACATTTGACTCGTAAAACAGCTTGAATTCGACAGAAGAACATTATAAAACATTTATTTGTAGATATGACTCAATCGTGATTTAGAATAACGTGACCATTGTTTGGCTTTAATAGTCAGGTCGGTACTAAACATTATTATTATGTTCTTTAAAAAGAAAACATTCAATATTCCAGTAATAAAAATTCAAATAACCATATTTATGGATAATATTTTTGTTAACATGCATGAAAATAACTAACCATTAACAGATTCATTTGTCTGATTAGACATTCTCATTAAATCCTTCATTTTCTTGGGTTTAGCTTTCGAAGGAGTGCGTCGAGGCGGTACAGCTGGAGTATTAACAATTGGCATGTTAAACTTAGATACCGGATGTAGGATCAAATCGTCGGCAACAAATGTTTCATTAAAATCATCAACCCTATCCACGACTTGTAATCCATGTTGTTTGAGATCATCCAGATCCATATAAACATATTTTTCACGATATTTTTGTCTTTCTAAAAATAATAAGCATTAAGATGTTTGATAACGGTAAATAATTAAAAGACAATTTTATTCGATTGAAATTTTATTATCAAATTTATATATATAAATTATAAAAAACATTCTTTCAATCCAATAAATTTATTCTATACCACATTAAACAATATAAAATAATCACTTTAAAATGTTTTTCTATGATATAAATTTCTATCTATTAAAGGAAAATCATTTTCTTTCCAAGGACTTCATGGTAGGAATTGATAAACAAAATAAAAATCAAACAAAATTTAAACATTATGTAAATAAATATAAACTGTATAAATTATAACTAAGAATAATATGGACTAGTTAAATATCAACCATATAATTTCTTATCCTCCTTGTCCAATACAGTGGTCGGAAATCGCAACCTTGAAGGTATCATATGGCTTGAACTTCTTATTTCATATTATTAATCTTATAAGTTTATTTCTCTTACAAAGAACTTATGTATCTCTTAGTTTATCCATGTATTTATATTTGTATTACATGTAAAATTCAATTACTTTTTAATTCGAACAAAATGAGAACTGTTTCGATTTAACAAACTTACAAGAATGTAGTATTACATATGAATAAAAATTTTTATTGCACAAACTTCAGAAAATCTTCTCACAAATTCAAATTTCATCAAATTGTATTTATTGAATTCAAATGTGCACTAAAAACATTTTTAATTATATTAAATTAAAGTAAGATATAACAAAAATATTATTGTTAATAGGATTTACAATTTACAAAATTGCTAATCCCGGTAAGCAGTGTATTTTGTAAAGGACGAGCTCTAACTACAAACGACATGAGAACATAAAAAGGAAACAGAGCGAATAGAAAAATATTGTAATGTTTAAATGATTTTTATTAGCAAAATTCTTCTTGAAAAAATAGTTTGTGTGCAGTTTTAAACTGATGTAAAATTATTGTTACATACTTGATTCATTCAAACTGAGACAATAGTTGTTTTGTATAGAAATAGAATAAGGAAAGACAGAAATTAGTTTGCCAGTAACATACTTACAATTGTTTTCAAAAAAATACAATTCAAGAAATCGTCGTGAAGTTGTATTATTGAATGAAATGCACTTTGAGAACATTAAATTACATAAAATATAAACTGATCATAAAACATTAATGCATAACATTTGTTAAGTTGATGGAAAATCTTTGACAAGTTGAGCACCAAGGCAATCGTTTTAATATATTGTAAAGTATATACTTGCGAAGTTTAATATATTTTTTAAATCCAATTCTATTTATACAATCTTTAGGACCATAGCGACCATGTAACATAGCAAGATACATAGAAAGAGCAGTCAACGTGGAAAAATCGCTCCGTTATATGTAAACTTGCGGGCTGGCATAAATATTCGCTATATCGCTTAACCTATTAATCTGCCATATAATTTCTCAAGTGCAAATATTTATCCTTTTCCAGATATAGTTGAGATAATTTAAGGATGTCGTACCATATGCATTCAAAGCTCCTAAAGTAGTAAGATTTATATACTATTTTCCGATCAAATTGAACATTTTACCAATGAATCGCAACATTTTGTTCAAAAATTTAAATCAACAATTTTAACTAATAACTGACCTAATAAATAAGTTAGGGTTAATATTAAATATAGAAATATAAAAAAGAAATTAATTTGTTTAAATTTATTTAACGCAATTTCACTCTTTTTTCAAAAATCAAAATGGATTCAAATAATTCGAACAATACTGTATTGACAGTTAATCTTGCAAATCAAACCCCAAAATGAGTTTCATATGCTAAAATATCAAATGAAAAACGTCAAAGCTTAATTAGACTCGTCTGTGAACAAGACAGAGTATATTAGAAGCATAAGAGATCATCCAAATTAACTATAATTCAGCAAGAGTAATAGTCAATAAATATAACAAGCACAATATTGTTAACCTCAAAGCAAAAGATGGTTCAAAAAGAATAGTTCTCACAGTGCATAATGTGAAAGAAATTGAGGAGATCATTACATTTAACCCACAGTTTACACTTAAAGAAATTAAAGAAAAGCTTGAAATTAAAAGCAGCTGATCCGAAAATTTCATCATACATGATTGGAAGAGTCACAAAACGGATGAACGTGAATTTACTTATACACATTTGATAAATCTAATATCGCAAATGATTACTTTTTCTTCTCTACTCGCGTCATATTTCAGTGGATATATCTGATGATTCGCTATAAACATCTATATACTTGTTTAATTCTCTGTAGTCGAAAACTGGTCCTATTTTTCTTTATTCAGTTATAATATTCCATAAATTGGAATCAATCCCATTGACTTACCCATTCGCCATTCACCATAGTCCACCAAATAATCTTTATTGATAAATAATCTTTACTCTTCAAAAATATCTATTGTTTGTCCCTCTTTTAGTTTGGACTCTTTCAAACATGTCTACCTCTTCGGTAAATATTCCTAGTGCATTTGACTTCCAATCCCAATGTATTGTCCCCTTTCCCTCGAATAGGATTCTATAATTAAGTTTTTCTATAAAACATTCTCCGTAACCACATTTTGCGATTTATAACTCGTATCGTAACAACAAACATTCAAAAGTTCTGAGTTCATTCTGAATATCACATGTCCGTTGTTAAATATCATTCCCCTAACTTCTCGATTGCATCTACTCCCAGCAATACATCCAAACTCTCCGGTAACTCCTCCATAACTAAACAACCCAATTTTGCCATTTTATCCCCACAATTGATATATACAGTCCAAGACCCCACCATATTGTCCGACCAATTAGCTAAGGTGACATTTTCATTACACAGTCGCACAGAAGATTCTTCTATGTTACTTCTCCTGATGACTGATCGAGAGCAGCCGGTTACACTCGATACATTTTTCAATCACCATGCACTGAACCACCGGAAGCGCCTTAAAACCCTCCAAGAAGCCGCTGGTACTGATGAATCCCCGATAACGTTTTCTGCCCGACGGTATCTGGCGATATGACCCTTTTGAAAAAATCTAAAGTATGTAATATCACTTAGCAATGGAGGGCTTTCAAGGCGATCCTCTTCCGCCTTTTTAGCATAATTGTCCTCAGACTTGTGTGGCTTTTTATAGATATTCGAATTACTAGTGCTACAACCACCACGCCCTCTAAAGATACTTCTTTCCGAATGATCATATAAACTCACCATTGACGTGCCGTTTGCATTTTTAGTAATACTGATGTTATTGCGGCTAATTTACCCCCTGATTATCCATCTTTCGATTTCCAACGCGATTTTTGTCGGTAATCCAGCTAAGAAAGCTCCAATTTCCAAATTTTTAACTTTTTTCGCCAGTCTCGGCATATTTATCAATCGTATCGAAATCAAAGGATTTAATGTTCTCCAATTTGAGGTCGAATCCTGGAAGCTAAATACAATACTCGATGTAGCTTCGATGTACTCGATGGCTCTTCTGTTATTCTTCCGACAGATAATCATGTATGTCTAGATCAGATTCGCTGAATTCAAACGGAAACAATAGGGACACGCCTTACACTTGCTGCATCACTGCCATTATCGTGAATTGTTTTTTTTCCATAATTCCCAAGAACCATCTCCCTTGAATTTGTATAAACACTCTAGAATTAACTTGAAACTTGTCATCACCTGGATAGCTTGTTGTAACAGCCAAAGAACTAAGAGTCAAATAAGATTTTATTATGTAACAACTACATTTGAATATTGTAAAAAATTATTTTTCATTGATTAAAATATATAGTTTTACTTATTTTTATCAATATATATGATGCTTGTAAAAAGTTTGGTGTCATTATGCCATACTGTGTTCAATTCATGAGCGAAAATACAAACAGACAATCATTTATTCAAAATTTCTTATGTTGAGATTAAAGTATAAATCAGTATTGTGAGAACACTAAAATTGAAAAGTTTACATAATATTCTTGATATTTAAAAGTCAGGCGATTATCTTTTATGTGAACAATTAAAAAAAATCATTTAACTGAGAAACATATTTAATTGCATTTAATTATTAATTTATTAAGCAGGATTAGTTGATCTTACCAACAAGTTCTAAAGCCTCTGCAGTTAATGGAGCATTAAGTCGAGCTTTTGTTTGGTAAATGTGCATATGTCTTGTGAGCCAAAACAAATGATCAGCTTGCATTTTGGTATTCGTATGTAACTTCAAACTTCGACATCCCATATGAATGTTGATCCGATATGGCTAATGAGTTCACAATAATTCATATAAAACAACAACAAGTGTTACTTTCTGCGTCACTTCATCAATATCATTCCACTTGAGAGTGCTCATATGAACAAGAGTGTCACTGTTCTTCATCTGAATTGTAATAAGATATTGAAATTTTTTTCTAAAATTATTTTTGTCTATTTGTTAATTATTCAAAAGGTTTCTTTGTTTTGTTAATCACATGATCCTTTAACCGAATTACTATAAGGATATATTTATTAAATCTTAATTTGATTTTAGTTATTTAAATTCTTAACAAGGGGTAACCCGATCAAACTTGAAACGGACCACGAGAAAAGGTATATAAAAACCCATAAAAAGGTCGAAATGTAAAATCCTAGGTAAGAATTGAGAGCTTGATGTGTTCGAAAATGTCAATTTAAATAGGGTACATGTCTTTTAGGTGCCGTTTTATTTGGCACAGTTTTTTGCCTCCGTATTTGGTGACGTATTTTTTTATCCCATTGTTTTTGTCAAGTAACTTAGGGTGTTGAATTTTTTTTATATTATATTTTAAAAAAAGTTTAAACTAATAATAAATAATTTGAAATATATTTTTGATTATGGTAACCAAATTTATAATGTCTTTAAAAATTTTAACAAAGATTTACCGCAAGAACTAAGTTTCTTGCTTTGTTTGTTTGAAAATAATTATGTTAAGCGGTCAATGAAAAGAAGAAATGGCAGAAATACTCCTCTTTTTCCTCCTCGGATGTGAAATCAATACTATAGAACAATTGTAGAAATTGATAGGACAAATAATTATGCAGAAGCAGCACACAGAAAAATATATGCTGAAATTGGTGTTTGCCATATAATTTTATGGAAATTTATTGATTCTTTAAGAAATATTTAAAGGAGTAGAGATTTATGTTAAGAAAATTAGTTACTGGAAATGCCCCAAGACATAAACACCTTAAATATATAAAAAACAGATGAAAGAATTTTAAATATTGTTAAACGATTTGCTCACACAGAACCATTGGATTACTTACGCGGTTTAGCACACAATTAAGAATTGCATTAAGTTAATAAATTTTATATTC
>MQRK01125701.1:0-12547 GCA_001938485.1 Girardia tigrina
TCTACATTCAGTGATAAACTCACAACAATAGTCTCAGTGAAGCTGCGTTTTGTTGTCATTCTTCAATTGACAATGATGCTGGATGACGATGATCACTATTATCTCACAAATTGACAACGCTCTCACTCTGTCTCTTTTGGTGCACATTTTGTTGAGATTATCAACACTCATCATTTATTGAAAAAATATAAATTTTATTTCCATTTTCTGTTCCTTTTCTTTTCTCTTTAATTAGAGAAAATATATTTTGATTTACGTTTTTCAACAGCCCAAATGGACGCGATAATCGATGGGATCATGACCATGTTGGATAATGCTATTGAAGATGTGCAAAAATTCGATGGCGAACATTATCGAGAGTTTTTAGGAAATGGAAAGAAATATAATGAGAATATTTCAACGGAATTTAAAGAATTATCGAAACAACTGGAGAAGAAGAAGGAAAAATGTGGACAAATCGTTCAAAAAATTATATTTTGGAATTCCGAGCTGTTAAAATTGGTCGATACAGTGGACCAAAACGATCGTTCGTCTTCAAATAGAAGTTCATATTATTATTTTTTATTTTAATAATTTATTTATAATTTTATGTTTTTTTATTTATAAATTGAAATTACCTTTTCATATTTAACAAATGTTTGTTTTAATTAAGTTCGAAACAACTGTTAAAAGAATAATAAAACATAATTTTAAATATTTTACAATGAAATTATTTTTGCTTTAGGCGTCCTTAAAAACTATAATTTTTTAAAATAAAATAATAGTTTTTGGTAATATTTTTTAATTTAAGAGAAAGATTTAAATTTAAGAAAATATAAATATATACTATAAAAACATTCCAAAACTTAAACTTTCTTTGTTAATTTTTAAATTTTTTTAAAAATTAAATAAAGTGTATTTAAATAGCTTACTTGAATGCACAATGTAAATAAGTATTTAAAAACTATTTTACGTGTTACCATGTTAAGAGCACCGATACAATTACTACACAAACATTTATTAAGATCACATTTAGAGTCGTCACAACTCTCTGAAATTCTATCACCAATTGCCATCGTTCTAATTAGTGTAGTTACATTATTTTTAATAATGGTTATTCAAACAAATTTCCTAACATTAACTATTATTTGAACTTTGAAATATTTCACAAAATTATAAAAAAAATTAAGTAATTTTAAAATGATTCAAACTTCAAAGTACAAAAATGGTTTTGAAAACTAGGTTTACTTTAGATGTGATTAAGACGAACAAACAAGATTAATGATAATAGTGTAGGTATAATATTAATTATATACATTACAGTATTAATATTTTTGTATTTAAAAAAGAAAAATTTAATTGTTATTTTCGAAATCGTAAAATTTTGAATTCGGAAATATATTCAAAAGTTTTTTTAAGAAATAACAATCAAATACATGTAAGAAAGAAAGGCTTTACAATAATAATATTTAAGATATAATAAAATAACACTATAAAGGAGAATAAGAAGAATTCGTACCAACAAAATAATCAAAATATTTGGCTATCGGAAAAATCTTGTTATTAATGTGTTTTTTGGTTGTGTATGAAAAGTAACATCAATTACTAGGAAAAGACCCGTCATGTATGACTGGGGCGTTAAATTTTCGTCTATGAAAGTTTCTGTTTTAATTTATAAATCATAGTTATAATTTATTATTTATTGTTACAAATTGTGTCTTTATTTTTTCAATTTTTTTAAATTAAATTTTTTTTATTATAAGTAAAAAGAAACTATAAGAATAATAGTAATAATAATACAAATAAGCGATAATAGCTCGATAGCATCAGGGGAAGTGGGTTAAAATTGATGCAAATTGCAAGAAAAACAGTTTTCTAAATGATTGCATGGAATCTCAAAACCCATGTGAAAGGAAAATTATTCATGAATAAATTAGAAAAGTTTATTCTCTACTAGCACCCTCATTGACGATGATACGACGTTGAATATTAGACTTCAAAATTGTTGGGCTACAAAGTTTCTTAGATTCCATCATATCACGACGTTCAAGAAGTGGTTGCACGGATGAAAATGTTGACATAGTGAGACAGCTAAATTTTTATAACCAAAGGTTGTTTATCTAAGATTTGAAACAAATTACTGACATTAATAGTGACGCTTAAGAAAAAAGGTAAGGTAAAGAGAAAAGGTAAAAATGTGACATAAACATTGTTAGATAGAATCCTTACACACTATTTCAAGTTATAAAACCCATGGTTCTTCTTTCACATTAAGTCTGTAATTGATAACAGTTACTTTCATTCTTCGGAAGAAATTTTCACATTTGTTAAGTTTACAATCCGATCAATTAAAAAAATAATTTAATGAGCTTTCAATAATCTCATGAACAATCTAAGACTAGTTATATATGTCCTTGAGACTTATGTAAATGATTCAACTGATTAGAAATTATTTTTTAACTACGATTTTAATTTAAATTATTTAATGATATGATGAATATGTGTCAAATGAAAGTATTTGTTTTAATATTCAGTTTGTTTCGGCTAATAATTAAAAATTTGCCGTTATTATATAAATAAATGATTTCTCAGGAAGAGTCTTGTTTTTTTTATAAGCAGACCGAAATATGCGGAGTAAATAACAATAATAAGGCAAAGAGCTTAAGTCAAAAGTATTTGATATTCTTTCACTAAAATAAAATAAAAATATTGATATCTTTTGACACAAAATGAGATGAGAATCTACTGGATAAGAATTATTTTAGATTAAAATAAAAATGACTGCATTGTATTCTTATGATTGTTATCAGTTTGGAAAATGAAGATTTTTGTATTGCTTGATTGGAATAAAATAATGCAAACTCAATTAATTATTTTAGTAGACATTAATTTGCAAAATAATATAGTGGATAATTTCTTGTGTAAGAAAGGAGAGTGAATATTTAACTTGGAAGAAAATTTCTTAAAATTATATATATATATATATATATATATAGTTAAAAATATTATTTTAAAAGTATTATGATAATAATGGTGTGACTATTTATTAACAATTTTCTAAATAGTTTCTAATCAATAACGATTCGCTCAATTAGAGAATATATAACTAATTCATTGACATCTCAGTTTGAAAAGTCAATGAAATTAATTCTATTATTATTGTTGTTGTTGTAGTTGTTTGATTTGAGGTCAGGAGGGGCTTCGGTAACGGCCAGGTCAATAAGGATGAACCCCTAGATATAATCTGGATTGTAAATGTGATAATGAATGTTGTAAAGAAGAAAACCACACCTAGACGGAAACAGTGCCTCCACATTAAATCTAAACTCAGAGAAAATCGAAAATTTCTTTGTTAGGAGTCGTTTCGGATAATGTAAGTTACCGAAAATTATAAAACTTTTAACTTCGGAAAACTTTCCGTTTTATTGAGTAATTCGAGTTCATTAGCGAAAGTTTGACAGTCTTCTTCACTGACAAATATATTTCATTCATGAATTCCTGAAACTGGCAAAAATGTTCGGTCAAATCGGCAATTCTCCGCACCAATATGTATACTTGAAATTCAGAATTTTCATTTATTTCAAAATTCTCAATCCAGAATAAATACCTTAACGATTCTTATTTAAATTTATAACAAACGAAAGAAACAAATAAAAAAAATAAATCAATTTTAAGATTTACAAATATATAACGATTCTTTAAAATATTATATACAAAAAAATTAATTTATTTAGCTTCTTCGACCGCTTCTGGACAGCAAAGAAATGGGCAAATAGAGAATAATGCTACAAAAAAAGATATTTATGACTTAGCCAAACAAAACGCTGCTTTCAAAGTGATGATTGAAGAGCTAGAACGTCGGATTAGAGATTTGGATAAAACAATCAAGGAATCACACGATAAAATCGTAGATATCAATTTTAATTATGAAAAATACGAAGAAAAACATGAAACAGAAGAACAAATGAACGAAATGAATTTAATTCAAGCCTCACCAGTCACTGACGAAATCGATAACAAAATGGAAGAGGATAACACTGATAAAGATTTATTAAATGAAATGTATAATTACGAAGAAGAAGAGGATAATGGAAAAGATTTGATTAGAGAGGAAGACCTTAATGTGGAACTCTGGAATAAATTTAAGTAAACTTAAATGCATAAAAGAATCATATTTACATTATTTTTAGATATCAGATTACAGGCGGGTTATTATTTGAACAAGATCTTTGTTATATTATTCAAGCTTGTAAAGGAACGTTAGATGAACAAGAAAGTCTTTCAATTATGTTAGAAAATACTGTAGAATTCTTATGCTCCCTTAATTCTGGTTATGAAGTTCTTAGCAATGCAATTCATATTGAGTCTATTGGTCTCGATGTGTCTTTTAATGTAAGTTAATAATCATTACGTTTTAGCAAAAATGAACTGTTCTTTTCCTATACAAATAAACATAAATGTCGTGAGATACGTAACTCATTTCGGTTTGAATCGCAAATATATTTATTACTTATGCAACTAGAAATTGTTTTCTTTTTAGGTGATATAACTTTCACAAAAAATCAACATTTTCCTTTATTCATGAACAATTAGTCCTGTAGGGAGTACTTTAAAAAGGTTCTTAATGCTAAGATTTTGCTAGACTTGACTGCAACCAAAATAATCTGTTGAACTTGAAAACGACCTAAAAAACCTGACAGATTGAAGAAAATTTTAAATTTAGAAACTTGATTTTTCGGAAATAAAAAAAGATTTAAAACAAAATTAATTAGAAATATAGAAGCTGTCAAAATAAAAATTGTGAATTATCAAACATCTTTTGTTCAGGAGATTTGGCTTTATCAGATTGTAAGTAGCGTTTATAAACAGATTCCATGCTCATAACTCAACACCAAAATTTTTATTAATGACAATATTTTACATATTTAAACAAAATTCTTGTTAATTCCTTTATTTCGCCTAAAATTAATATATTAAATTTTTCGTAAATTTTTTTAATCTATTAAATTTTTTTTACATTATCAAATTTTTTTCGAGATAAATTCATAATCGTGTTAGTTAAGGAACTTATATTATCTATAAAATTTTAGTGATTGCTTTCAAATTTCAAAACAATGTTTTATATGATTCTCAAAAGCAAATGATTTCGATCTCGGAATTTCTGGGACCAGGTGTCTTGTCGTTCAAATCTCTTGAAACTCTTAATTGTATCTCATATATTAAAACCTCGTTCACACGTACAATCATAGAGGAGAAATACATTGTTCGAGACACGATGTCTGTGGAGAAGTATGAGATGGATAGTTCTGTGATGGAAATCACTAATCCTCTTGACGAATCTGGTTAAGCGTTTGATAGAATCGGTCCAGTAATAGTTACTACTGGGATAGTCAATCCATTCAATCTTCCACTATTATTTTTACTTGTCAAACGTCGATACAAAAAGCTGTCAGTCAACCACCTCTCCAGGCCGTCACACATCTCTGATAGACATTGCTCGTATCGCATGTATCTCAGACGTTGATGTAGTAGTTTGCGATCGTTTTCACTCAACTCACTTCACATAATTCCTTCCACCAAACAGTTTGGCACATAATTCAACTTGACGGTAATTTTATGAAACCGAACTGACCGACTTTTCATATCATCGATGATTCTCATGATATTTTTCGGTCGTTCGACAATCGTGACCTGGAATATCAGCTATTGAATCTCTAATTTTAGATCCTCCAACAACTCTCGACAATCACTCGCAGTTGCCGATTTATCGAGCAGTAGTTTGTTTTTTTCCCTTCGCATAACAAAAACAACATTCAATAAAATAATTTAAGATTTTACAATATTCAATCTTTTTCCCTTTTTCCATTCTTTATATTAGTTTAGTTTCTAGGTATGTATCTATAGAATTTAGAAATCTATTTTTGAAGATTTTTTACTCAATCAATTTTCTCCAATCTTTGCACACTAACTCATTCTCGATGACAATAAATCATTATGTCAAAATTTGATCAAAAAACTTTTTAAGATCCCAAAATGGGAAAAAGACGGAAAATTCGGAGTTCGAGAATAATATTAATTGAAAAGGATCTACTTATAAATTATAAGTAGTTTATTTTAATTTTTATTGTGTTTTTTAATTATTTTTTTAATTAAAACTTTGTTGGTAAAGGAGAGTTCTGCCTGCATAAAGAATGAATATAAAAAATTTAATTTTTTGCTTTACTAGTTTTAAAACACATTAATTAAGTAGAAAATAACAATTTATAATTTTTTTTATCAAAACAGCGATGAATATCTAAATTTAACATCTCATAACTGTTTTGTAAATATCATTAATAGAATTTTTATTTTGTAATTCTTTTATTTATTCTAGTCGTCCATTCCTTGGAGAGTTTCAATTCCATACTCAATAAACAGAGGTTCAAATAAAATATTCATATTTTGCAAAGATCTAACTGAAGATAAATCTCATGAATTGGATACCCAAGAATTTTTATATGAAGAAGGTAAAGAAGGACTAAAATTAGCCGAAGCTTCTCTACCTTCGCCAAACTGCATTTGCGTTGTTGTTAGTAAAAGAAAAGTTGAAAAATTAGATTTAAATAAGAAAGGATTATCATTTGAAAGCAAAGTTGATGAAAGAATAATAGTGAACGTTTTACCGTATTCTGTCATGATTAAAATGTCCCTCTTAATGGAGGTAATTATTTGCTTTTTTTCAGTATAAATGATATAAAAATAATTATAAATATTGTCATTATAATTAATATTGAGAAAGAATAGATTTTAATTTTTTTATAAAATAGATTCAACCTTTAGAAGGCGGTTTGGTCAATGAACTAAAATCGAGAACAGGGTCTAATGTTCTGAATAATATTCAAACTGTGAGTCCTATTGTAGAAATAAGTACAAACAATTTTCGAATTAAATTTTAAATATTATAAATATTGAAGATTCAGAATTGGAAAGAAATCTTTTGAAACCAGCAACTTTCCAAATTCCGATTCCTTTTCCACCTGGATATGTTCAAAGGAAAACTCGAATATTTTCTGCTGCCCCCACTGCCCAACAAAAGATTGATAAGAGACCGAAAACTGCTGGAGCTTATCAAATTTCCGGTAGCTCTGATATTTTATATTAAAAATTTAAAACTGCTAAATTAAAAAAATAAAAAAATATTTCATCTCCACTGTAAGCAATACACTTCTTAAGCTTACATTTAAAGACAAAAAAGATTCTTCAAGTATTTTTGTTGTTACTTGAGAACACTTTCTCAAAAACTATTTTTCAGTAATAACAATGACTGCTGGAAAATAATTCCATTAAAGTTCAGCGCAGTAACTAAGCATTTCTTTAACATATCTAGAATTAGTAGTAATAATTGTGTTGTTATCGAATTTATAACTCGAAATTCCTATACCAAATTTTCACTTTGGGACTTGAATTTACTCACGTAAATATTTCATCCTTCAAAAGCCCCATCGAAGTTCTCCAACAAAATTAGACAAACCTTTTATTCAAACTAAAACTTCCTAGACATGTGCTAATATGGTCAATGATAAACCTATTTCTTTTCAAATAGGTGTATTTAGTAATTTTAGTAAGAATTTGACTATTTGTCTCTCTAATGAACAAGAATTCACACATGTGACGTTTGTTAGGGTTCTGAAAAAATATATTAAATTTTAACTAGAAAAATTTTCCAATAATTTTTTAAAAGAAAATATGTACAAATTTTTAGTCAATATAATATTTGTATCAACAAAACTTAGATTAATATTTTTTAAATTTTAATAATTTGTTTTACTAAATCAATTTAATAAATAAAGAAAAATAGCTATTTAAACAATTGAAAAATTGATTAGACTCCCTTAAAAATCAATAAAATTTTGGAAAAAAAATAAATATTTAAATAGCTCTTTGAAACATTTACAATAATTTTTATTTCTTTACTCTTTAATCTTTTTTCGAAGTTTATCGATTCAAGTATCCTGTAAAGGAGAATACGGTACGTTAACTTCTACCTTTGCACAGGTATCGCTCAGATTAAAGTACTGTGGTTGTTGTAATGAAGAGCTGTGTGCTCAGTCTGTATTAACTTATTGATTGACTTTGTGCTACAAGTTTTTTATTGATTGAATATCTGAAGTCTAACTGTGTGTTTGTTGAAGATTTGAACAGCTCATCAAAGTTCTGTGCAAATTTGTTTTATGGATAATACAGAGTTATTGAAGAAACTGTGTTCACTTCTCATTTATTCGTGTTGGATGAACCTTTTGTTTATTGAAGTCAAATAATAGAATTAAATTAAATAAAGTTAAAGCTAAAATTAATTTGCATATCCAACACATTTGTATTGAAAAATCAGATTTGCCTTCTTATTCAATGGTGTTTTGGATTTATTAGAAGAACAATTACGACATTTATAGGTGGTGAAAATTATTCTACTTTTGGCCATGGCTGATATCCGCTTTCATATGAACCTTTTGAAATTCTTCAGCATTATCATAGAAAGGTAATTTAGATAAGATTCAATTAAATTAAAATCTTCAATTTTATTGTTAATTGGTTATTAGATTTTAAATATAGGGTCACCTCATAAGTTTTGACGCAAAAAAACACCAAAATACAAAAAAAATTTATCAATCGTCCAAGTCATGAACATGCGAAAAGTAGTCGCCATTGTGCTAAATAAATCTCAGCCAACGTCCAGGGAGGCTGCGTATCCCATTTCGGAAAAAATCACGCGGTTTCTTGTCAAACCAATGTAGAAGATCTTTCTTGACACCGGCATAATTCTTTCCTCTAAGTGCACATTTCATTGGAGAGAATAGATAGTAGTCAGATAGTGAGAGATCGGAGGAGTATGGTGGACGTGGTAGTACGGTGAATCCAAGCGCATTCGGCTTGTCCTTGGTCTTAGCAGCCGTATGCGGACGAGTATTATCGTGGAGATAATGAACATTGTGGTTTCCTCCAGGGAACAACCATCTGCGCTTCTGCTGAACCGCGATAATGAGACGATACAGTTGAGTACAGTAGACATCCGCATTGATTGTATCATTTGGTGGTAAGACATCTAACAAGAGCAGTCCTTTACTGTCCCAAAAGATGGAGGCGAGATGCTTTCGGTTTGTCAGTCTTCGTGCTAGTGTTGAAAGTGGGTTTTCATCCAATTTTTCCATGATCTATTGTTGAAAGCACCTTCGTGGTTCCAATACACCCATATTCCATTGCAGGTGATGATTTGAGACAGGAAATCATTCCGGTGATAACTATCCAATAGCTGTTTACAAATTCTTTTGCGAGCATCCTTGTTCTGTTGCGTCAGAGTGTGTGGCATCCAGCAATTTTCCAGGTATCGGTATCCCATTGCATTCAAGTACCGGCACACCGTGGTTTTATCCTGATCAATTCCCTCTGCAATGTTCCTCGTTGTTGCACACTTGTCTTCAGTAAGAAACTCCATTATCTTCTTGTCTATGTCAAGAGAGGGCCGCCCTTCGCGGACTTGATCGTCTGTGTTAAAGTTGTTTTCTCGAAAATTGGAAATCTACCTTTCACATGTTCTCTTTGAGACTTTTCTAACTCCAAGGGTCATGTTAATTTCGTCAGTCATCTGTGAGGGTGTTAAATCCCTTTTCCAGCAATAGTAAATTAATTTACGAATATCAGAGCGATTAAAATCCATTAGGATGATGAAAATGATCGAAATTTATGAAAATGCCATTATTTTATTAAAACAAAAATTCATTTAGAACAGAAAATCAAAATTATTGGACATAAGTAGATCGCAAATGCTATTTTATCTAATTCACATTTTATTAGAGATTGGAAATATATAAGAATTATTTATGTGATGTAAGGATATCTGCAGTGAACATAGATATATGTATGCGACAAAACTTATGAGACAACCTTCTATATAGAATCAATACTGTTTTATGATATTTAAATATTTTATTTTGTCTATTATTTGGTAGCCTTTAATTAAATTTATTAATTTTAATATCAAAAATTTTGAAATTATAATCAGGAACACTATTTTTCCGCGGGCGGTAAATCTTTGCATTTTCATTTAAATTTAAAACTTTGTGAATTAATCCTTTGTCAAATTTATATGATATTTATGGGCTAAAAATATTAGGACATCTAAACAGTTCAGTATCCTTTCGCTTCCTAAAAAAAATTGTTTCATGTTTATTATTGTTACGTAAAATTAAAACAGTTATAAATGTAATTTATATAACCTGAATAATAAATAATATTTTAATTTGATCTCAAAAATAAAGGTTTATATTTCTATTTATTGTTAAGTAATATTATCCGTACTAAACTTAATTTTAGGAGTGCACCAGTCAAGATTCAGTTTGAAAAGCAAGTTATTGCTGTAGTAAAGATGTCATTAGTTAGAATAGGTTTGATGTTGCCCATATTACAAATATCACATTATTTAAGTAATTGTGTATAGGAAACCATACTAAAAGCAATTTTGTCGCGTGGAAATTATCTGGTGTGAAGACAACATTCAAGATGAGATCCATGAGTTCATACAATTTGATCTAGGCTTCTTTTGTCTCCTGAGAAAATAAGGGTATTTAATAGATGGACTTTGAAGACGTTTTTGTTAAAATTAATGCCGTAGTACAGCAATTTTTACTTAACATTTAGGAAAAAGAAAAAAAATTCAGGAATGCCATTTTGGTTTTTTCTTGATAATGTGTCAGTCAATGCAGAAAGAGTTTCCTATGTGAAAATTAAGCCATTTATGTTTAGGATTCTTTAGTCTCATCTTCGTGAATTTTTGGGACAATGCGACAACGCATTTTGATAGATTTAATTGATCTTGATATCTTGTAGGGATTAGTCGAGAAGAGTTTAAGGTTCAATATTCTATCTGTTAATAAAATGAAAGATAAATTGGTTACCATTCCGGCGAAAGTCAAATAAATTATTAGTAACTTCTTTTCGATAGATGTCAAATTTTGCGATATAACTTTGTCGTTTAATTTTGTCAAAAGTCGGTAATGTAGGTCAAATAATATAGAGGTCACTTGTATAATCACAAACCTTTTAATGTTGTCGTACAAAAACAATGTAGTTTTATTTTAATATATTTTTTATATATTTTTAATCACGCTTGCTTTGACTATGCATGGTGGAAGTTGTGTAAAATATCCTATATAATTTCTTAGTCTCACAACGTAGCCGTATATATAATAAACTAAACAGGGGTGGCCATAAGTCGCTTTACCTAGTTTTAAATATTGTTAGTTTTATTCATATTGTTAGGGCGCCCACTTCTTTTCTTGTCAGTTACAGACCTGGTCTCGTGAAACTTTTTAGCCAAAACATGCATTGATTGTCGTGATGGAGGAGCGTCATTAGGATACTCTTTTGCAAATGCTGCAGCTACAGTTCTTGAATTTCTGTTATGCTTCTGTTATGCAGTTCCACTGCTTTACTATAAAAATTCGTTGCTGAAGTGTTAATTGTCGTACCATGCCAATATTACCAACAATAATGAACAAAATTAAATAATTTTAAAAATTTTTAATTAATTATTAAAATAAAAAATTTTATCTTTTTTTTGTTTATAAATCATTTAGAATTTTGTGTTTATTATTATTAAAACTGGGTAAAGCGACTTATGGTCATCCCTGTATATATACAGTGCACTCCGTATGTATCGAAGACGGATATATCGAATATACGAATATATTTTATTGTACCGAGTAAATATCACTGCTTAGGGAATGGAAGATGATGCTATGGCTATACTAAAATTTTGTTTTCACAAGTGCTACTTCGATATATGCCGAGTCCACTGCGTTTTTTAATAAAACGTTTATATCTTTCCATGATTATGCTCATTTTTAATCACTTCGATAAGATTTTTATTTATTGTCACAAAAATTGTGTTCTAGGATACATTCTTTAGACCAGAAAATAACAAGCATTAGACATTAGAATGAAAAATGTATTTGACTTCATTTTTAAATGACCTGGTTCTCTCTTTTTGCTAAACTTGATATTGACAAGTACAATAATGATACATCAAACATATTCCTTTCGTATATCAAGTATTCTGTTAATAATTTATTAAATATTTTAAAAATAAAGGCTGAAAATTGATATTGAAAAGAATGGAAGAAGCAAAAGGAATAATCATATAAAAGTTTATTAAGGTTCTAACTTATTAGTTAGGTAAGTTTATTATTTAATGTTCTTTATATTCAGTGTGATCATAAAGTAACTACCGGGTTTTAAGCTGCAATAACTTTTGAATTATATTGTATTTCTTTTTAATTATAAAGGCATCTTGAAGCTTATTCTTTTTAAGCGTAAGATTCAAAATGGATGTAAATCAGCGTTTAAAAATTGTTATTTCATTTGCGAAACATGAATCAGTGACTTTAGTAAGAAGAGAACTTCAACGACTTAAATGGAAAATATTCCAACCGAAAAAAGTATTAGAAGCATCTTCAAAAAGTTTGAAGAAACAGGAAGCGTTCTAAATTCCCCAAAATCTGGAAGACCACCAATTGATGATGAAAAGAAAAATGAG
>MQRK01125805.1:0-10417 GCA_001938485.1 Girardia tigrina
GCAGTGCTATACAACTACGGTTTTATTATACGTGTTTTTGAATTTTAGCTATGATGAAAATTTCGAGGCATTGAAGTGCTATTGTCAATTTGTGCCGATCAGGAATAAAAGCGGCTGCAATCACAGCAAGACTTAAGAGCTCAATTCAATTGGTCTGCAAAGTATAAGCGTCATGGAGAAAGCTGAGGGATGTAAAAGGGAAGAAAAAAACAAGGTGGTAAAAGAACTAAGAACAATTGGAAGACTCCAAGAATAGTCAAGAAGCACATCACTAGAAATTACAATATGAGCCTCAACAAAACGGCAAGTCTTGGAAAGTTTTGATTGACTCTTCAATCAATTGTGTGCAATGATATTCAGCTAAAAGATAAAGAAAAACTAAATTTTTTTTCGAATGCACCTCATTAAGAACGACATAACGTCAAATGAAAAAGTTTTCACTATTGATATTGCCAAAAACTCTCAAAACCTTAAATGATTCTTTTCATCAATTTTAAAAAACAGCCACAGAAGAAATATTGCAGCAAAGACACTGTTTCCGAAAGATTTAATTGTGTAGGATGGATTCTGTCAGGTTCAAAGCGAAAAACGTAATGAGAGAAATGAATCATATTAAAAATTTAATTTGAAATTCAGTAAAATTAACATTTCACTAAATAGTTGACAACATTTTTTGAAACGAAACAAAAATTGAAAAAAAACATGTTATTTCGTAAAAATGTTTTTGTTTTTAACTAAAAGAAAATTAAGCAGGTATAATGTGTGTATTTCCTTTGGAATGTATGTATTGTATGTGTGTGGCGTGTATGTACAGAATGAGAAGTTATTTTCTAATAAATAATACTGTTATAAACTAAAAAGACTTATTATTAAAGGATGATTTGATTTTTTTCTCAATTTTAATTGGCCATTTAATTTTTGCGACAATATATTTCGACGGTTTAACCGTCATCATCAGATCACTGATTATGTTCTTTTTATTGCTTTTATATAAGAAATGAATGATTGTGCAATCACTTACGTAAGTCTAATCGAAAACTCTTAACAAATTAGTTGAAAGTGCTGTTTGATCATTGATTTTTGGATCATATGATCTTATCTACAGTGCTTTACATGACACTCTCTCCCAATAATTTTGAAAATGATTACACAAAATCTTAAAATCATTTATGCTCATATTACATTTACACGTTTTTTATTCTCAGCAATATTACTCTTTCCCCAATCATTTAAAGTTGAGAATATGTTTGCAATTAATTATATATTCATTTAGGATTGTTTTCGGACATTGTTTATCAATACACATGTAATGGGTGCAATGCTACATATATCGGAGAGACTGTCCGTCATCTCTGCAAGAGTCCAAGAACACAGTCAAAAAGGGGGAAAGAGCAATATTGCTGAGAATAAAAAACGTGTAAATGTAATGTGAGCATAAATGATTTTAAGATTTTGTGTAATCATTTTAAAAATTATTGGGAGAGAGTGTCATGTGAAGCATTGTTGATAAGATCATGTGATCCAAAAACCAATGTTCAAACAGCACTTTCAACTAATTTGTTAAGAGTTTTCGATTAGACTTACGTAAGTGATTGCACAATCATTCATTTCTTATATAAAAGTAATAAAAAAGAACATAATCAGAGATCTGATGATGACGGTTAAACCGTCGAAATATATTATCACAAAATATATTTTTATATGGCGTTTATTTGTTTTTAATAAAAAATTGTCATCTTTTTTCAAGTTTATTTAATTTTAGATTGTCAGTTTGAACATTGTATGTTTTATGTTGTTGAAACTTTGTTACTAACTAAAACCATAAGTAATGAAATTTCCAGAGGGAATAAAAATACAAAATTTAAGACTGAATTAATTATTTGCCTTAACTTACCATATCGATTAATTCTCTTAATCACGTAAAAATCGTCATAATGTACAAAAATTTATTACAAACAAGAGTTATTTATTGCCTGCGCAGCAGGACTTGAGTCTGATTCGGATTAGCTGGTTTTTCCTCAGAATCATCGGCGCCACTTCGGTGATCACTGGGGGTTCCGCGAATTCAAGTCCTCGATTGTTGACACCGTAGTTCAGGGCAGCTATGGCTCGGAAAGGCCGGCTCGGAGGTCGACTGAGCAGCTGATAACTCGGATATCGAAGAGTTGAGGCTGGAACCAATTAGATTCATTTTCCAAGGTACAGAAACTGATGTCCCGGCGACACAAATGCTCAATGAACTGATCCCCAGAAGTAAGGTCAAGCACTCTTACGTTGCAATCCAGAACATGGAGGTCCTGGCGACACAAATACTTGTGAGATGGGCCACGAGAGTAAGGCCAGTGCAGCCACAGAGTTAACTGAAGCCCTGGCGATACAATCCACATAAGTAAGGTCAAGCAAATAAATTTGCAAACAGAATATGGAGGTCCTGAAATGATCCAATAAAGTAAGGACCGTTTAACGGTCTTTACAGTTAACGGTTAATTACAGATGATTGTGGTATCGATATATTCCATATTATACTTTTTATATGTTGTTAAATAAAAGATACGTCTACAGTCGACATCGTTTATTTGGATTTTTTGTTTGACATAAATTTTAGAAAACATCAAATACTTGTTTCTCATTTTTACTCAACTTTTAATTTTAATGAGTTATTAGATTTGACAAATGAAGCATCGAATTAGGAAATTATTATCCGTAATTATATATTAATACAAATATTATATATATCATTTATATCAATATATTATTTACTAAATTTCCAGTACGTAAAATTTCACATTTTTTGTATATCTCGGGTTGGATTCGGAGATTAATGCTGATTTGAGCAGTTTTCTCCAATTCTCCTAACTGCTCATAATATGAAGTTTTCTTTACTTGTTTTATGTATTCTTGTTTAATTTCTATTTTCTTTTCTTTTAGTCCGTTAACAAAATTTGACAAATTCTACAAGAAAAAAAACAATTTCATAAATTTTAGAAATGCATAAATTTAAAATGGATAATTATAGACTATTTTTATGGATCCGGTGAGACATGTTAACAATTTATCAATATTGATATGCTCAAGTCATCAATTTAAAACACTATCAGGTTAAAACATCGAGTTTCGCTCCACCGGAATGAGTAGAAACATAACTAACGTTTTTGAGATCCTGATTTTAAGGGTTCTTATAGTAAATTTTACTGTGTATTATTTTACATTCTTATAGTCGGAAAAATATAATTTTATAACGTAAATCAACAAAAAATTACTAATAGAATGAGATCAGACATGTTAATTTTTTATATATTCTTAATGTTTAGATATAAAAAATAAGAATCCATTATTATGGGTATCAAACAACTGCAAACTGAATAGTGATGATCTAATAAAAAGTCATACACATTTCTGTTAACATTTTTACTTGTTTAGCAGAGGACAAACTTTCCTTATGAGAAGGACAGAAACTAATTGAACTATAAGTAATCTTAGAAAAATAATAATAAGAGTGTGAGAAGTGGTTGCAACATCAATATCAGGATTCATTTTTTAACACCAAAATTTATTAATATAGCAACAATTCACATATTTAAACAAATTTTTCTGTTAATTTAATTATCTCGCCACAAATTAATCYATTAAATTTTTTCGATTCAATTTTTAAAATCTTGCAAATTTATTAAATACATTTCACATTAAMAATAAAAATTTATTTAAAAATTTATTTAAAATMGTTTCATAACTTATATTAAAATATATAAATTGTTATGACTGTAAAAATATTTTTATTTATAAATAAATATTTAATATTTAATTTTTTTCTTATCATTTTTTAATTTTAAGATATTTAATAGACACATTAAAAAGATATTTTTTATTTTTAAATAGATATTTAATTTTTTATGATTTTCTTTTATTATATGATTTTTAATTTTTTTAAAATATTTAAAAAGCATATTAATAGTAAAATATTTTACCTTTTAAATTAAAACAATAATAAATTATTCTGGTGAGATGAAAATTTAAATTAACCACTCATATAGAGTATTGTCACCGAATTAAAAAACATATCAGAAATTGTGAAGCCAGTTTCCATAATTGGTCGATAGAAAAGACCTTGGTCATCTGCAAGACAACATGCGACCTCATATTTCACAAATGGTGCGGCAAAATGTTAGAAATTTGTTATTAAACTCGACCGCACCCTCTATACTCTGCAAATTATTATCAATTTTCATAAGCATATAGACAGTATTAATTGAATCAAAATCAATAATTGATTCCAAACGCCTTCATTAAACATGCAAAATTTCAAAGAATTGATTGTTAAACTCCTTACACTTTCCTATATACTCTCCAAGTGATTACCATTTTCGAAAGCATTTAAACAGCTTTAGAAGATAAAAAAATTCAAAAATCATCAATTGATTTCAAATGCCTTTAATCACCTCCAGAACTGCAGACATCAATGTTATTTGGATAAATGAGCTTGTATCTCGCTGACAGTAAAAATTTTTCAATTCTAATGATTTTATTTTGATTAATAGTGTCAACTTAAAAGGGCGTTAGACTTTTTAAAAGATAACCATGAAAAAAAACATCATTATTTTTAACACAACATTTTTATTTAAGTTTTTTTCTTAATTATTATATTTGATTTGGGATAAAGATTCTATTAAAACAATAGGGATATGAGCCTCTCTGCTTAATAGCAGACACTCGACAAGGCAATTGGAATAATTGAAGCTATCACTCAACACAACATGGTGACTCAGGATTTATATCTAGAGATGATAAAAGTAACGATATGGAACCAGAAATGGAGTACGAAGATGTTAAATTTCATGCATTTCTATTCCAACAAGAGGATTTAACGGGTTAGTGACAAGACTTGTATTGGTATTTTGGATGCTCATAATGAGTAATTATTTGAGCATGATTTACATTTGAAATCGTAGCATAAGATATGTAAAAAATTTTAATTATAAAAAGGAAGTGGTTAAATTTGTTATTCTAAAAAAGTTTTAATTATGACTTTTAAATCGATCATTCAATATTTTTAGAATGAAATCACTAAAATGTTGGAAAGTAATAAAATATTGGATTTCTAGAAATGTATATATGGTTGTCAACTAAGTTTTATCCAATGCATTTGTCATTGTATCTGGAGATCTATGACCGCTAAGAAATCCAAATTTGGTGTGCATATTGTATGATACACATTATAACTATCAAACGTTTATTAATATTTATTTCAGTTTACATAATAAAAAATGCAATAAATTAAAAATTGTTTATTTAAAGTAATACGATATTACAATATTTTTGCCATCTTTCAAAGTAAACTATGAATTTCATCAGAGAAGACATGAGAAAACTTATTTTCTATTGTTGGAAGCGTAAATTATCAGCTGTAGACATTGCAACAGAGATAAAGAACACACTGGGAGAAGGAACAACTACGTCACGTACATGTTCCAACTGGGTAAAGAATTTCTAGAACAGTAACTTCGAGGTAAATGAAACATTTCGCAGTGGGCGACCTTCTTATGAGGTGGCTGCAGATATAGAACGAATTCTAGAGGAAAACAAATTTGCCACAACGAGATTCATTGGCCAAGAAATTGTAATTAGCCACGAAGCAGTACATCAGAATCTCATGAAAATGAACAAATGTTACCTCACCAACGTGTTGGTTCCACATGTTTTAACAGAAGCTGCTAAGGAAAAGAGAATGTCTGTGTGTGAAAAACTGCTTGCTATGTACCGCAGCAACAATTTCCTGCAACATGTAGTGACTGTGGATGAGATGTGGGTATTCTGGGAGAATATATCCTCATACACTCACAAATCTTGGCGTGGAAGTGGCGATGAACCTACTACAGAATCAAAAGTGAGATTAACTACGAGGAAGCATCTGGCTACCGTATTCTGGAATTCGAATGGTGTGATCTTGATGGATGTGTTAGAAAATGGAAAAACCATGACGGCAACATACTACTGCTGTTTACTGGAAAAGCTGAAGACAGCTATCCTGGTAAAACGACGACGGAAAACCCGGGACGGTTTTCTGTACCTTCTTCAGGACAACGCATACGGCACATCTCACCCAGGCCAAGATTGCCGAAATGCATCTAAACATCCTGCCACGTCCCCCTATTCTCCTGATCTGACTCCTTCAGACTACTATCTATTTTCACCAATGAAAGGAGCTTTGAAAGGTCAGAACTGTGCATCTCCTGAGGAGGTTCAGGAGAAACTTCCGGAGTGGTTGAACACCAAGGCCGGATCCTTCTTTGAGAATGGTTTCAATAAGTTGATAGGACGTTGGTAACGTTGCAACGACAATAATGGCTGCTATTTTGAACACTTGGCTGGTGATGATGAATGATTGGACATTATATTTGATATTTTTTGTTATTTTCGGAAATAAACATAGTTTAGAACCCTGTAAATAGTCATAAAATCATAACGTCAATTTAATTCTATAAAATAGAAATCTTTGTTCAGATAATTATTTAAAATTTTAGCATTCTAAATTTTATCATTTTATTTCTATGTCAATCGATAAAGATTTTACGGGCAGTTGTCCTAGAGCAGCAGTTCACAACCTGTGAGTCGTGATCCCGTCAATGGTCGAATGACGATTTACCAAGGGTCCCCAAAGACCATTGAAGAAATGTGTTCTTTGATTGTATTCTAATGTGTCAACTTTATAATATGTTATTTTAAATTTTTTTCCGCATATCAATATTTACATTACGATTGATAACAGTAATGAGTAGCAATAGTATAATTAATTAGGCCTTTCGGCAAAAAATATTTTATAGTTGGGAGTCATCAAAAGAATGAGAATTGTATTAAAAGGGTCGTGGTACTATAAAGGTTGTGAACCGCTGTTCTAGAGACAACTGGAATAGTGATATTAATAAATATCTTGGAAATCATATTGTTGTTCTTAATAATTAATGCAACCAGTGGCGTAGTCAGGCAATTCAAAAGCAGGGTCTGAACAACGAAAATCAAAGAGCGGGCATATTTTATATTGTAAATTACAATATTATAATTTGTAATAGTTTTTTCCAACCATGCACTAAACGTCAAAAACTTCACCCACCCATCTTAGGTAACAACTTAAAATGAGGATAATAATCACACCATGACATGTTCAAGTCCATTAATACTCAAGTCAAATCAAACGGAGATTTAGTAGAGGAAATTTTAGTGAAAGTTTGTTTAGTACGTCTGTAACACTTGGAGTGAGATCCCGATGGATGTACAGCAGTGCCAATCAGTTCGTCCGCGTTTCTGCTGTAGTGTTCCGAAGGTAGTTTTGGAGATGACGGAGAGATGAAAAGGATTGCTTGCAGGAACAAGTAGACACTGGAAGAGTAGCTAATATTAGCAACAGTGTGTAAATATTCGGAAGTCTTTCCGCATAGCACACAGAGATGCCTTCCAGCGCATTTTTAGACAAATATGTCTTCTGTAGTCGGCATAACTTTCTGTACCACAGGTTGATTTCACAAGTGCGGTTTTAAGTTGAACCATTCATGTCGGTGGAATAAAATTCTGTGAGAATATGGAAGCCTTTAAGTTGTCAGTCGATGATGGTTGGCTTGAGTCTATAAGTAGCTAGCATTGGAAACCACACAGAATATTTCTGTGAGCAATAAATGTCGCTTCCAAGTGCTGGATAAAACCATCCTGGAATGGAATGAACACACTTCCGGTAATATGATTCTGGTGAGTTTGAGGGCACGTTACAACGATGTCTATGGGCGGATGTTATTCGGGGTACACTAATTTCAATTTCATGCGTTTCAGTGCATTTGGTGACATCAGCGAAAATCTCTGCAAATATCTTCTCCGCATTAACTTGCAAGGCTTTCATTTCGGCAGCAGTGTCTTCTGCGAGATTCACTGCCTCAACAAGGTCAATGTTCTCCTTTTGCAAGGTCTTGCAAAGAATGACACTCAATCTGAATAGTTTGTGGAGTATGAAGAGGGAGACAATGAACTGAGGTTCCCTCAAGGCCTGCAGAAGTTGGTATCAAAGAGATGAGGTTTCAGTGTGGGACCACTCTGAAATAATTTCTAGAGAAGCTATTATAGCCGGGAACATCTCTACTAAAGCGGATATGGAATCATATTTTTTAATCCATCGAGTGGCGCATAACTGCTTAATCTTCACATGATGTGCTTCTGGAATTACATCTGCAATCGCTATTTGCAGCACTGTCTGTCTTTTGGGGGTATTGAAAAAATCATAAATTCTTCTTGCCCATGCAATTTCTTATTGGTGTCACATCGCAAGCATTGCACACAGCCAAGTTCAAGCTGTGGGAAGTGCAATGTACATAGAGAGCTGTTGGAACTAGTTCATTGACATGAGCTTGCACCCTATTGAAATTACCACCCATTGAAGCAGCACCGTCATAGTCCTGTCCTCGCATTTTTGTGATGTCCACTCCAACAGACTTTCGGTCATGAACATGACAATCCCCTTTCCAGTGACACCATACAGTGGTACAAACTGAATAAAAGCCTCTTGAACAGTACACGTATCTGGTTCTATGTAGCGAGTGCATACTGATAATTGTTCAATTCCAGCTATGCTAGTCGTTTCGTCGAGAAGAATAGAAAAGTGGCTAGATGCGTTGATCTTGATTGTCAGTCTCTGCAGGATTATGTCATTACATGATTCAATATTTTCATTTTGGATATGTGGGCTCGTGTAATGCGCATTTCTGCCACTTTCTGTCAAACATGTTGTAGTGGGGATAATGCGCCATCTCGATAGGAACTCAACGGGTCCAATCACCAAACAGTGACCCTTGAATTTTACTCGGGAGAAGCGGTTCGACAATATCGATAAATTACCGGTGTCGGATGGCATTGGGATGCTATGAGTGCCACCATAGAGTTTCAGAACGACGTCGATTCGGTGTCTTGACCCCGTCAGTCGATTGGGGGATTTACGAGCGGCTTTCGTTGCCAATCGTCCTCCAGGTGTTTCACCGTCAGTTGATTTTTTTCTCATCTTTTTTTACGGTTTCTATACGATTGTAAAATTTACTGCAAAGAATAAACGATAAAAGAAGGAAGGGAAAATATCGCGTTTTCAAGCCGAAAAGAAAATTTTTTTTAAATCACACATATTTAAACAACATAATTTAATTAATTTTTATTACATTGAGTTCCGACATTTGTTCTTTTTTTATCTGTTCTGTTGTTATCGATTCATTCCCCTTTTTTTTCTTTCGCATTTTATTTTTTTATTTAGTTACCAGGTTTTGATTTTTATAAATTTTATCACTGATAAAATTTTACATATTAGTAGTAATTAAAAAAAGTTACAATTGATAAAATTAATTAAATTTGAAATTTGATAATTTTGATGTCAGATTTAGTTTTTTTATAAATTTTATCAACGATAAAATTTTATTAGTGTGGGAAAAATTTTAGGATGGATATGTAATAAATTGTGGTCACTATATCAGCCCCCAACGATAAATGCGGAGCATGATGTGAATAATGGTTTGGTTGGAGAGGCCTGTGAATCATTAAATTGAACAAATGGCGCAAAGGAGACGGAAAGGTTCTATGGGCGTTGGTGGATTGCCTCATTGTTCTCGATGTGGATGCAGGGTTTTAGTTTGGCGTTGTTTACGTTCGACGTCTTGGACATCGATTTTTGTCGTGTTGTGATGAGCCAGGGGTTTGAGAAGTTTGTGAGGTCCAGTTTATCGGTCTTGTAGGAGATTCCGTTGGAGATTCCGTTGCAGCCAGACAAATTTGGAGGTGGTTAATTCCTTCGGGATGATGATTTTGTTGACTCCGGCTTGTGTGGGAGTTCTATCCGACTGTAGGAAGTAGTTGCGTGCTGCGGCGAGTAAGGCATCATCTTTAGGAGCTTCTTTGAAGAAGAGCTCGTTGATGAAAGATGTGTTTGTGCCAACCAATAACTGGGCTGGTGAAGTGCCATAGCGCCTGTTAGGAATATTTCGCCAACCGAGGAGGATGTAGGGCAGTTGTTTGGACCAATCTTTTCCTGAGGATAAGGCTCGGAGCGAGTTTTAAAGTGTACGACGTAGGCGCTCAACGAGTCCATTGGCCTGTGGGTGGAACGCGGTTGTCCTTATTTTCTGGATTCCTAGACGTTTCATTAAGCTGTTGAAGATATCCAATTCGAACTGGCGGCCTTGATCGGTTATGATCCTCTTTGGAATACTGAATCTGGCGATCCAGCGGTTGATAAAATGGTCAACGATGTTCTCCGTTGTTATCGTCCGCAGTGGAAAGGCTTTAGGCCAGCGCGTGTTCCGATCGATCATGTTGAGGATGTACGTGAAACCATTTGAATTTGGCAGTGGACCCGTAATGTCGATGTGGACCGTGTCGAATCGGTTGCCTGTCGGGAAAGATA
>MQRK01125884.1:0-14866 GCA_001938485.1 Girardia tigrina
AGTCTGAAAATTAAGGTTTCAGAATATATAATTGAATTCAAATTTTATCACATCGTTTTATATTTTCAAGCTTTCAAAAACGCAATGACTTTTTGCAAACCCAATAGAAATATTGTATGATTGAACAAATAAGTAAAAAAAACAAGAATATGCTTAAATGAATAAGTATTTGAGCAAATAAAGAGGTTGTATAAGCATATGTATAAGCATATGTCACCAAAGGAACTGGTTATGCTAACCAATCTTAAATATTCGACGATAACAAAAGTCATTCAAAAGATCGAAAATTCTCCATCTGAAGCGAGGTTCACCGACTTGTATAAAAGACCTGGAAGGAAAGTGAAAAATTAAGTAGATTTACATGCTGAAATCAGAGAGATTATTGGAAATGAAAACCTTTAACACAAGTTGGTTTGAAGGGAAAGCTCACGTAGCATATTTATTTAGCACAACTTTGCAAAAAGGTAAAAGCAGCAGACTGAAAGAGAAAAAAATAAAGAAAAAGGCTATTACTGTAAATACAGAAGAAAATATTAAAAAAGAATTGATTTCTGTAGTAGAATAATTAGTTATTCGATCAGAAATTTATTACTTTTGAGACGAGTCAGGATTTAACCTTCACACATCTATTAATTATGGATATGCAGCTAGTAATGAAAATCTTGTTATATCAACAAAATTTAAGAGGCCGAAATATATCAATGTGTACCATGATATCAATTAATGGTTAAACATTTTAAATTGATTGATGGTCCTTACAATAGTAATATTTTTACTATGTTCATTAATGAATGTTTTGAAAGGGGAATATTTGTCAGATCTCCTTTAATAATTATGGACAACGTATGTGTCCGTCATGGTTAAGTTGTGAAACAATTATTTAATTCTTTTAATCTTGGAGTGTTTATACTTGCAACATTATTCTCAAGGCATAAATGCAATTGAAAATCTGTTTGGTACTATTAAATCTATTTTAAATACCATTAGACTAAGAGCTTCTAAAAAATGAATTGTACAGAAATATTAGAGTTTAGTAGTATCGCAATTACAATGGTTAAAAGAAATTTCAACGAATATTACAGATCTTTCTGGGAGAGAGTATCTGAAATATTGAATAGAAAATAAATTTTTCTTTGAAGTTCTTGTAATTTTTTTTGTATTTTGCATTTTATTTTTTTACTTCTTACAATGTAAATACAAATACATTTTAATTCAACTTGGTTTATTTATGTAATCATTAGATTTATTTACGAAATCATTAGATTTATTTATGAAATCATTAGATTAATTATAGAAATCCACTGTAATACGAATTTAACTGCCATTTGTTTTGACTCTTGTCCCATAAAGACAACGGGATTTAAGAATATGAAGAGGAATTCAAACAAACAACAGTGAAAGGCTATTCTGAAAACGGGTTATCTCGCTCAAAACAAAGAGAAGTAAAATTTTCTGTGTTGAGAAAGAAAAAGACTTGTTGCTTTGTTAACAGGAGAAAATATCTGAAAAAAACAGACTTTTACAGTAGAGTTAGCAGGTTCAGGAATAGTAACATACTCTTCGAATCCCTTATCCAACTTTTTAATTTTTCCTATGTAAGCCAAGTGATTCAAAACTGTTTGTTTTGTAACAGCAATGGTAAACGATAAATAATGGCTACTTTGTTATAGATCCAAATCCACGGTAACCTTTATTTCGTCATTGTATACATGCGTTCCTTAGTGACCCGGAGAGTCATTATAGAGATTAAAATTACCTTTCATGAAATTTCTGAACCAATTGGAGACTATCTCTGCGTAGCAACATTGTATCCGAATGCACTACTGATGTTTCACATAATGTCGTACTTCATAATAATTCAAATTTCTGGCTTTTCATATTTTTTAATATACTGATTATTAAAATAAGTTACTAATTATTTTAATTGATGTGTTCAATAGCCAAGATATGCAGCACTCAAACACAAACTATTTGAACAACAAAATGTTAAGTCATTGTCGAATTATACGTATTTCATTTTTCAATCATGAATACAAATTTCATACTTGACAACCTAACACATATTTCTTGGGAAATGTATTTTTTCAGATGTTTAAGTTATAATTTGTAAACTGTTTTAAATATTCATAAAAATTAATGTAAGAAAATTAAACTTTTTTCATTCGCTAATTTTATAAAAAAATCAAAGAATATAGTTATGGAAATATTAATTAAGTATTAATTATCAAAAAAAGGTTTGTTTAAATTAACTGTTTGTGTGATATTAATAAATTTTGAATTTGTGAATATATTTAATGGATTCGAATATCTTAACTTGTATAATTATAAATTATAAATATAAATAAATAAATAATATCGTTATTAAA
This sequence comes from Girardia tigrina, assembly GCA_001938485.1. Lineage (NCBI taxonomy): Eukaryota > Metazoa > Platyhelminthes > Tricladida > Dugesiidae > Girardia > Girardia tigrina. The sequence goes on from MQRK01125884.1 coordinate 2,367, forward strand.
TTACACTAAAGATGCCGTTCTGATGGAACTCGATCATCGATCAAATAAATGTTAAATTTTGACATAATTGTGATAAAAACATGACATTTGCAATGTATATACATAACTAAATAAATTTTATAGATAATAATATAAAATTTGGAAATCTGAAATTATTGATACAGATAATAAAAAAATATAGTTATAAAAAATATTTTTTTTGTAAACCTATACTCCAAATTTTATTGTATATGGAGCCAAAACAATTTTTCTGGCTTTCCCATTGAAAATTCATTAAGGACCTCTTCAAATCAATCTTTTTTTTCAAAAAGAGCAAAGAAAATTTTTTCATTACTCTTTAATTCAAGAAAACTGATTAAAAAACCAATTAAGTCCTTTTCAGTCTCTGTCCTTCGTAAAAGGGATACTTCATAGAATGATCTTATATGATTTATTCATTTAGAAAATAAATTAATTCAGATTCTTTCACCAAAATTAATATTTCAAGCAAAAAAAAACAAGCAAATCGATTGGAATTTTGACATTTATTTTCGTTAGTATTCGACATGCATTTCCATTTCTCTCTTCAAAACGAAGACACAAATTAAATCGACAAAATTTCCAACTAGCAATTATTTTAGCCAAATTGTTTTCAAAAGCAAAAAAAAGTTTTCTAATCAAATTAATTTTTATTTACACCTAAATACATAGAGTGTATTCCCTGGTAAATGTTTTTTTTAATAAATCTGACCCAATTATTTTTTCCTTAATCCTTTCAAAATACAAGTAGAAAAATTGAAGGATTTTATACCTTTACGATTTATATGGTGTTAAGACTTGAAAGCTGTTACTTCTTGTGTATACAAATGAAATAGTCCAAAATAATTGACACCACCAAGTCGCGTTTAGATATTGTCTATTATATTAATTTTAGTAAAATTGTAGCAGAGTTTAACTATACTTGTAGAGAGACTAAAGCTTTAAATGGGTTATTATAAAGGAAAATAGAGACAAAGAAATAAATATAATAATAATACTAGTAATATTAATTTTTATTATTGCAGACAATTAATTTCGACGGTATAACAGTCATCGTCATATCATAAATAAATTCTGAAATCAATCTACTTATAAAACAAGAAGTAATTATGTAATCGATGAATGATTGCGTCATTTAGACACACTCAATAAGGTTGTCGAGAGATTTGTATGCACATAAGTCTTGGAATATAAAGATCTGATGTGTAGTGTTTCACAGGTCACTCTCTCAATAATTAATAAATTGAGCACACATAATTTTAAAATTATTTATGTTAATATTTTTGTTCAATTTGCTAACTTTTCTGTGTTCTGCAATACTACTTCCACCCACATTACAACTATGTTCTAGAAATCTCTTACAGAGATGAAATTTCTTTTCAAATAAATGTATTTTGTCATTAAATAATAAATTACAAGGTCATTGCAAGATTTTCGTTTTTATGTTTGATATTATCAAGACATTTCAAGCTCAATGAATATTGAATCGAGATATAATCACAATTCCTTTCAAATATTTTCCCAAATTTAACAATATAAAACAGGTTTGATTTATTTGAAAAACTAAAAATTGATAAATTTTCATTACACTTTTTACATGGAGTTGAAGAAACTACCACACAGTTTTTGGATAGTTTCAATTTGTTTAAAAATTTGAAGAAACGAAATTTATATTGTTTCCAGATACCTGGCACGTTCTGCATATGCAGTACTTTCGCTTTGTACTAGTGGGTCACCACTAGTATGTGATATGCATTATTTATATGTTTTTGGTTCTATATAGTAAGATTTAGTACAAACATCTTGTCCTATTTCATCTAACAAACTTTAAAATCGCATTTATGGAGGGTGTTAATACTAGTACCTTAGCTAAATTCAATCTGTCCGTGAACGTGTTAATATACAAGAAGACCCAAGAGATTAATTTGAATAATTTGGATTCCGAATATTAAAATTTCCGTCAAGTTCCATTAGGAAAGAAAAGTTAATTGATTAAATTATTATTTTAAGAATGGTGATTTATAATGTTGATAATTTGAAACTTTCGACAAGGAATCATTGGACTGGTAGTTTTTCTTCACTTGAAAAGTATTATAAGTTATTTTGACAATGTTCTTCTCATCATACTCTTGTGAGTCCGCATTTTCTTTCCTTTTATGAATTTTATTAATTTTGGTATAATTTTTTATATTATTAACGGTATTATATTTCTATAAATATTTTATTTAGAATGCTTTATAAAGAAGCATGTTCATATTCTAATTATTGAAAATATTAGTAACTCAATTTACTTGAAGCATGACAAACCCTAAAAACATATTTGCTTTTTTGTGGTACTTCATCTGATAAAGGTTCACACTCACTGTCTTATTGTTATCAAAATACATTGCTCTAGTAATGCATTCATACAATGTTTATAATTGAGATGTTTTTAATATGTAGAAAGTCTGATTGAAAATCCTTTTTTTATAAAAAATGATCAATTTTTAAAATTACAAAAAGCCATGCTTTTAAGGTTAGTCATATACAACAATTGATATACGACGATCAGGACAAAAGAAGACTGATCATCATTTCTAAGGCGAAAAATTTCAAGAATCAAGTATTTGTCTCTGAGAATTTAAAAGTTTTATATTCAAATATAAATATCATATAAATTTTATTATAAAATGCTGATGGAATTTATTAAACACTATATTGAATGATAAAATCGCTGAAATGAATGAAGCTATTGAGACGAAATTATTGAATCTAATTGCATTGAAGTTCTACAATGGGTTTCAAAATATTTGTGTGAATTTGACAAAGAAAGGAGTGTCAGAAATCACTGAAAACTTAGAAGAAGCCTTTAAAGAGAAGTGTTTTGATCAATTGAAATAGGTTTTTGGTGTCGGAGTAGACCGGCCAAACAAGAATTTTATAAATATGGAAATGATTAAACTTAACCGCGAGACAGAACAAGTAAATTCTGATCAAAATTCGTGGTTGATTGCACTGAGAATCTCGAAAGATCCAGAAATTAGAGATATAAGAAATGTTTGAAACGTAAAAGTGTTAACAGTGAAGAGTGGTGCGAAATACAAGTAAGTAATTTGGAAGAGAAGCAATCAAACGAAGACATTCAAAAATGAAGAAATAAAATGTAAATCATCAAAAAAGTGAAAGAAAAGTCAGCGAAAAGAGACTAAGAAAAACATACGAAAAAGAAAATTTTTCTAAATATAATGAAATAATTTTTCCTTTTGTTGAGAAATTACTTACTATATAAGCAATTTATTCGTGTTTATTATGTCTCAAAAAATATTCTAATTAAAGGAAATATTAATTAATTAAGAAATCAGAATTATATATTTTTTCTTTTAGCGATTCTTGAAGTAGCGAATTCACGCACGAATAGCAAATCATAATTATAAAATTTATTCTTCTATTAGAAAATTTATAATCAGTTTGAAAACAGTGAATATTTACTTTAGAGCCTTAATATGATCATCATTAACTATGGACTTCTTTCGGAAACTTTTTTAATTTATAATATTGATTTTTTTTTAAATTTGGAAAAAACAATGTTAGAATTTTATAACTTTTTTACATCAAAATTATTTACAGGGTGACTTATATAATTATATAATATAATATAAATAAATAAATATTATACATATGTATTTATATAGTGATAAAAAAAATCAATGGAAAAATTATGAATCAATTTTATGAAAATAATTGGAATTTTTTACCAACTTTAGTAAACTGTGATTATTTGATTTCGGCTGCGTGTAATACAGATTACAATTGATTGCTACAAACGTTAATTAATCTCAATCTCAATTCATTGAATCTCATCCTCACTCAATGTCATCGGCAGTTGAATATAGCAACAACAACAACAATAATTCCACAAAATCCAACAATCGACTCCTACTCCAAGAATCTCTCTCAAGCTCGATTAATAATTCTAATGTTTGAAGGCAACCATCTACTCATCAACAAACAGAATCTCAACAAATTATCAGTTATATTTAATCTAACTTTATTCCTGTTTCACTGTGACAGAACACGTTTGTGATATTCCTTTTAGTTTTATATTGTTTAATATTTATATCATATTTTTATTAATTTATATCATTTGTTAAAAGAGCTCATTAGAACATCCGTTTCAGTTAGATGTTTTATACAGGGTTATTCAATTATATATTAGCGTTAATTCATTTAAATAATATCATTTTTTCAATTTAATATTATCATTTTAAAATATATTACAGAACATATTTAAATAATATAGAAAACGAATTAATATAAAGAAAATTTATATTAAAGAAATAATAAAGAAAAAACTAAATACATTAAAAATATTATTTTGTAATTTATTTATTTTTATAAAAAATATTTTCTCATTCTTGCTTTTTCGAGCCAACTCCTCGTGTTTCTATAAAAACTTTTGCACTGTTCTTGAAAGTTATTGGCTCCCGATAAAATTGCATCTAAAATTTCCTCTATTGTGTAGTGCGGTGATGTATTCTTCTGAGAGAAGTACCTAGCTTTTATCATTGCAAAAAATTCCTCAATTGGATTTAGTACCGGAGAATTAGGAACTGAAAATTTGTAAGATATATTTCGCGATGTTAAACATTGTCTCACACTATTTGATTTGTGAAAGACCACATTGTCTATGATAAGTATTTCATTTGGATTACGATTTAAATACCGTATTTTCACGTATATAACCCACATAATATTTTCCTCACCAGGGGCATTTGGAGTATGTAAAATCACTGTTTATCATCATGAAATGTTAGTTTCTATCGTGTAAATTATTTTTAGGATACACCGCCTACTTTCATATCCTGCGAGTAGCGTAGGGCGTAGATAAAATCACTAATAACCCACTAGTTAAATGCGTAAAAATACGGTAGTCGCTAAGTCCTTTGTTCAAAATTCAATAAAAGTTTCCGAATTAAGTATAAACATGCTCTTTTAATTAATCTACATATTGCGTCAATTTCATGAACTTCTTGAGATATAAAAGAACAGAATATTTGAATATTTAAAAAATTCAGTTAAAAAATTTTTATAATTACTTATATTATTTTGAGAATACCTAAAATAATTATATTTATATGAATTTCCATCTGAAGTTAAATATTACAATATATTATTTTATTTATTTATTATTTATTTAAGATAAAATCTTTGTTTATCTTCCTTATCGACAGTGTAATAATCTTTTTTTTGATTGTGTATGTTTCTATATTAACTTTTTAAACACATTTTGTGAGAATTACCATAGAAAATCATTTTTAGACGTCCAATAATTAATATTTTTTGTATAAATTTTTGGATAATAATTTTTGTCTATTGTAAATATTTTTTTACAAAAAATAAAATTATAAAAAATTATAACTTTTATTGTTTTTATTGTCTTTGCGTGTTTTATTTGAACAGAAAAATTTTAAGCAAAAATCCAGACTTAAATATGACTCAACATAAAAACCGGATATTTAATAAAAAAATAAATATAAAATTATCCATTTATCGCAAATTTCAATTTGGAAATTATATTTGGAAAAGTTACAAATAAAAATTATTTGAATAATTTTTATTTTGCTAATGTGAAATGTTTAAAAATCATTCAATTTAGTTTCTCTTAAAAATTTGATATTGAGACAAAAAAATTAATTTCATTTATCGAATGAATTAAACCATTTCAATTTCGATAAAATATAAATAAATATTTATATCTGATAGAATTAGAATTGATTAAAACAAGAAATATTTATATTTTTTATAATGAAAAAAAATAATTTTATTATTTCTTTCACAAATATTATCTCCACTTAAAATTATATTTTTTTATATTATAATTTATAAATAAAATATAGTTTTAACGTATAAAATATATATTTTAATTTATTATTGTATTAAAAATTATTTTCAATTTTAATTAATTTTAAATTTATTTTGTATTTAATGAAAACCCAATATTTTAAAATTTGAATAAAATCAGTGTTGTTATTAAATTAATGACCTCCAATTGATGAGAAACAATGTTTTAAAATGTTTGAAGATCTATTTTTTCGACAAAAATTTATTTCATTTTTTCATTTTATTTTTAATGTCTACTACTAAAACAATTGCAACCCTAAAACAATTGAAGTCTCAAAAAAATTAATTCATTTAATTGATAAATATTCAATTAAAAGGAAAAGAATGTAATTAATTTTTTGTAGTAATTCTTTGTAGTAACCGCAAATAATTGAATATTTTATTTTTCATTTTTTATTTTTAAAATAATTTTTATTTTATATATATATATAATAAAAATCCATTTACGAAACATTTATTCAAAAATAGTTTCACCAAAATTTTTACATAAAACTTTAAATTCTCTTTCGCTTTCCATATTTTCTCGATCCATGCAATTTAATATGTGATAGAGAATGAAACCGTTTCGACTCTATAGAGTATGTTCAGCAATTCCAGTTCGAAGATGACGGTTTGTCTCTCCAATGTTAAAGGCTTCGCACTTGTGACATTTAAACTGATATACTATATTTGCCTGCATACTCAATGGAGTTTTTGATATCTTTAGTGGGATGTTTAACAGATTATCATTGTTATATTGGAAATTCTATTGTGTTATGACTTTTATTATAAGATTTCCATATTCCATACTCTATGTATTAATCCATTTACCATATTTCTGTTATACTTAGGGTCACAAAATGTATATGCAAACGGTGGAGTTGCTATTGGGTCGCCCCTATCACCATTAATGGTGTCAACTTTCTTAAAGAGCCTTGAAAAACATTTATGAATGGGTTACATCAAAATATGAAATTCACTTGTGAAATTAAAAAATCTAACAGTATTTCATTTCTGGACGTTCTCGTAAAAATAATGTCGATCATCTACGGAACACAGATGTTTCAAAAAACCACAGATACTGGATTACACAGTGGTCCCAAAAACTTTTGAATCATCAAAACTCTCGGAATATCTTTCCTAATTTGATATCATTCTAATTCGTTTTTGTGTCTATCTTTTTATTAATGATTATTCGAACATTTTTTATCTTTCTTTAATATTAATTATCTTTTAATTTCTAAAATTATTTTTTAAAATAATTATAATAATTTTAAAACCTTTTAAAATCTCAGAATTTACTTAAAATTATTTAGACCCCATATCATTAAAAGAACTTTATATAAATTTTTTATTTTAACTCTTTTATATATATTTTATAAAATTGTAAAAATGCATATAAATTTAAATATCCTTATATTAAACATTTTCAGTCACAAATAAATTACCTTTTTTTTAAAATCTTTCAACATTATTGTGAGGGATAATTTGGAATGTTGTAAGTTTGTTGTTTGTATACTGTTTAGATTTGTGACTCTCCTACTCAGATGGGATCGATATGTTATTTGATTAATTATTTGAATCTAATGAAATTAATTTAATGATATTAATTTTAAGTACTAATTAATTAAAGTTTGATAATTATGAATTTTAATAATATTTTCAGTAAATGATTTTAACATATTAAATGTAATATATTTTAAAAATTAATGTTTATTTAAAAAATTATGTAATAACTTTTATCCAATAAAAATTATGAGAAATTAAAATTTATTATTAATCTTTCCAATTCGTTGTTTTTTTAGATTTGAATATATTAACAAAAAAATTATATCATCAAAGAAAAATGACCTCTGAAAATTGTTGTGAAGAAACTGTTTGTGTTGTCAATAAATTTTTGCATTCAAATTGTGATGTTGTTAATAATTATAAAATATTTTTAATTAGAATATAGTAAATTTCATTATTTTAGAATATATACTCAAAGCAATAATATCGATTAATTTAGTGTGAGGAGTTTAATCTCAAAAATTAGCTTGTAGTTGTCTCTCAATTGTTATCTTTATTATGGGTCCGTTATCTCATAAAAAGTACGGAACAATAAAGAAAAACTATCGTTTTCTCGAACGACAATCGATAGGTGCCAATATTTGGTTTGCGATAATGGAATTGCTCGCGTTTAGTGTAATTTTGCTTTATTTTTAAGAAAAGTAAAATACATTCATTTTAATGCGTTAATTTATCTGTAAAAATGTTTTTTAATTATTGTAAAATCCGTATAATGTTTATTACATGATGTGGACTGACATGATGATATTTATATAAATTTCCAATAAGAAATTGACAAATAATTTAAGATTTGAATGGGACCGTATCATTACGGCTCAATTATGATAAATAAATAAGAATTTAGATTCTTTTTTTTTAATTTATTAATGTTGGATCTGATTTTTCCACAATTAAATTATCAGTCAACCAAATTATCTACTGCTTCAGTATTTTCCAAATGAGCTGTTGGCGAGTCGACTACTCCCTGACTTCCATTAATTTACAACATTCATTTTTCCTAACCATATTCCCTTAATATCAATTTACAACAGCATAAAATATTCAATCAATTAAGACCAGTTTATATATTCTTAGGGCGTCATGATTGAATATTTTCCTACAGTTCATTACACTACGTTAAAATATTTTCCGTTAGTTTTTATTAAATATACATTTTATGCGTCTTTGTCATTTTGTTTGCATTTATTATAATAATCATTATCATTTTTAAACAAATAAACGCCATTTAAAAATATATTTAACCGTCATCATCAGATCACTGATTATGTTCTTTTTTATTGCTTTTATATAAGAAATGAATGATTATGTAATCAGTTACATAAGTCTAATCGAAAACACTTAACAAATTAGTTGAGAGTGCTGTTTGAACATTGATTTTAGGATCACATGATCTTATCAACAATGCTTCACATGACACTCTCTCGTAATAATTTTTAAAATGCTTGCACAAAATCTTAAAATCATTTATGCTCATATTACATTTACACGTTTTTTTATGCTCAGCAATATTACTCTTCCCCAATTTTTGACTGTGTTCTTGGACTCGTTTGCAGAGATGACGGGCAGTCTCTCCGATGTATGTGGCATTGCACCAATTACATGTGTATTGATAAACAATGTCCGAACACAATCCTAAATGAGTATGTGATTTATTGCAAAACATATTCTCAACTTTAAATGATTGAGAAATAATTTTTAAATTAAAAATGTTATTTGTTGATTTCAAGATCGAATTCTTGAGGTGTTTAAAACCCTCGGAGTAAGGTAAGCTTAGAGTATACCCAGGTGTAAAGCAGTTTTCAATGTTTAAACTATTAATTTTTTCATTTTTGATTTTTTCTTTTTCGATTATTTTATCTACAGTCTCACGAGTGAGTCTGTCTATGATGGACTTAGAGTAACCGTTATTATTCAATAACTTGCTCAATGTATCAACACTTTTAATAGATTTTGAAAACGTGGAAGAAAGAGACCTAGAGCGGTATAACAAACCTTTGATCATATTCCTTTTATATTTAAACTCACAAAAACTGTTTATGGAGGTGTACAAACCAGTGTCAGTTTTCTTTCGATATATTTCAGTTTTATAATGATCATTTTTCTTTTCAATTAACAAATCAAGGAATGGCAATTTTCCGTTTATTTCCTGTTCCATTGTAAAGATTATATTTGGATGAATCGAATTCATGTAATCTATAAAAGGAAACACATGTTCTCGAGATTCAAAGACTAGAAAGATATCATCACATATCTCTTATAAAGTAGTGGGTTTTTCCCCAAAAACAATTCTATTTTTTCTTCAATAAAAAATTGCCATCTTTTTTCAAGTTTATTTATTATCATTTTTGTTAAAGGTTTTTTTTAAAAAAAATGTTTATTGCATATGTTTTTGAAATTCGTATTCCATCATCAACAATTAAAATTTAATATTAGTGAGCTTTAAAAATGTTAGTTTTAAGTGTATTATTTTTTATCTATTTTAATTTCGTTGTCCATGTTCAATGTTTATTATTGGTTTTTTGTGTCTTATCAATAATAATTCACAGAACTGTCTGTGATAATATGAATCAAAGCCTTTCTGTAAAACATAAAACTTATCCTTTGAAAAGAAGTTCTATTTTTACAATGTAACCTGTTAGTCGATATATAAATTGAATTAATAATACGAATTCAAACTTGTTACCAAAAATTTATTCTGATTAAAACAAAAACATAAAACATGCGAGAAATAATTATGATAATTGGAACCATATTTAATTAATTTTAAATAAATTAATGAAGATTGGAATGATAATTCTAAACAATAATTTGATAATAATAATTTATAATACATATATTCTTTCTAACATAACCAATGATCAAGAACCTTACTCGATTGACTTTATTGTAATGCTTACTAATCAGAGTTTTAAGATGACGATTTGTCTCTTTAAGGTGGGCCACCCATCTCTGTAATGGTAATGAGCCTAAGGCTCTTTAGAGGGTCCACCCAAACTAAAGTCCTTAATGGCCTCCCGATAGGCCTCCTACTGGGTCAGTGGCCTTCCGCCTCTTAGCAGTCGACTTGCCAGTAACGAACGACCAACCATGGAACTTGGTACCATGGCCGTACATGCCGTTGGGTGTTACGGTGGACACGTAACAACCGCGAAATGGGCACTTGAATTGTCCTCTTGCTGTCTTGTAATCGGCTGGCAGTCGGTATTGTAGGTGCGTCTCTTCGGTATCGTCGTTCGGCTGTATCCTCGGTATGATGGTCTCTTTAACCCCTTTACCGTGTGTCACGAGTTAACTCGACTTCAGATATATAAAAGTCGTCTGTGTGCCGTGCGTCCCGAGTTAACTTGTCCTGATACAAAAAAAGCGTTGGAAATCAATAACAATGTAGAGAGGGAGGCTAAACTAACAGCCAATTCAACAGCGGATGATAAAAAAAATTTTTTTTCTCCGGTAAAGGGGTTAAGGTATGAAATTTTACACCCACGACAATTAAATTAATAGTAAGTAAAACAAATTGCCATCGATATCTAATAAAAAACCTGAAAATTTTAATATTTACTGATAAAATCTGCCGTTAATTAGCATTTTTAATCTTACATATTTTATACAACAATCTCATCATCAGATTAATCCACATCAACTATTAAACTAACACATTATACGGGACTGTAAAATAATTAAAATCATTTGATTAATATTAATTATTTTTATTTTTTTAAATTTAAGCAAAACTACAATAAACGTAATTAATTCCATTCTCACAAACCAAGCATTGACAGATATCAATTGCCGTTTGAGTTTACGAAATGTTTACGATAGATTTGTTTCATGATATACTGATTTTGAATTTATTGTTTTCGTGAGTGTAAGTTGTGAATTTTATAATCGCTTACAAAAAACCATTTATTTTGAATATTTTTTAAATTAAAGAAAAATCAATTTTTGAACTGAAGAATTTTATTTGTTTAAGTTAATAAAGTAATTCAAATTACCTGCATAAAATTTCCGATTTGAAATTCAAAAGTAAATGAGCCAAGTACCACCATAACTATGCTACCACCGGTAAGTCTCATTGGAAACCTGGAAACTGCTGGAACAATAAGAAATGTTTCAAATTAATTGACTCATAATTTAGCCTCATCTTCCGATAATTGACAAACATAAATTTATTTTAAAATACAAAAATACGTCATTTGTTAAATAAAGATTTATTTTTTAAGACAATTAATTTCGACGGTATAACCATCATCGTCAGGTCTCAAGAATAAAATGAGTTTTAAATCTGCTCGTAAAAGCAAGCAGTTATTATGTCATCAATGGATTATTATGTCACTAAACACGCTCAAAAGGTTTTCATTTCAATTTTAATTTTTTGAATAATAATAATTTTTTGAATATTTATTTATTATATTTTCGATTAATAAATTTTATTGATATTTCTAATATAAATTCATTAAATATTTTTCTCTATCTAAAATAAAAACTCTTTCACTTTCTTTAATAATGATTGAGCTATTTAGGAGAAAAGTTCGCTTTTAGACCAAATAGATTTTCATAATAAATACGGGAAGTCTGTTGGATTTCATTGAGGAAAATGTCAAACTGTTTGCAGTAAAATATAAATTATAAGTAACTCTATTTTTCAAAAAAGGATAAAAATATTTTTTCACTACAATAGTAACTCGAGATATTCTAAAAGCCAAATCTAAACTTAAATTTTGTGATTAAGAATTTTAGAGGAAATAAAAAGATGTAAATTTTCTGCGTCAGTTGACTCTTTAAAACATTCTGTTTCATATTTTCTTTTCATTTCTTTCTTAAGAACATTTATGCATGAAAGGTTATATTAATCTTCCATTTTTGTTGTGAAATTCATATGCTTATAGAGATTTTAGTCAACATTTTGAAATTTTTAAATAGATTTTTAGAACTGAATTTCAAATATATCAACAATAAAATTAAGTGTAAAATTTTCAAATATAGATTTTTCCATTAAGCTATAATAGAAAACAATAACCCACTAGCGTCTGTCATCCGAGTACCGACAATTCGGC
>MQRK01125910.1:0-14140 GCA_001938485.1 Girardia tigrina
TTATGTAAAAAGTATATATACTTTCCTAATATTGACATAGAAAACAATAGTTTATTTGTAAGAAGCTCACTTTTTTAGGCTTCAGAAGAGAAATATTTGAAACATAATAATTTTTGGTTAAAATACAAAGATATAACAAAGTTTCTAAATAGCGTGTTATAAATATAAATTTATAAATACTTTGAAGTGGAGAGAACTCAGGCTTTTGATAACTAAACTCTATCCGTTTTCTATGGGTTGAACATAAAAAATATAAAGAAATAATAACTCTAAAGAGAATTATTTAATTAACTGAAAAAGTAGAAAATTTTCTAATATATATTTAATTATTTGCAAATTATTTTTTTCTTTTTTTAATCTTATTCATGTCTCAACTTTTTGCAAGATATTGTTGTCGATAATTTTCCATTCAAAAGCAAAGTATGTTGCACAGCTAAAGATTCGAATGTTTCCAGTTTCATGAATATTTACAAATGAACCGGAAGTATTTGTAAACGACACTGTATATTCTTCAGACGATCGCTCAATCGAGCATTAACCATAATGACAAACCATTTTAGCAGATGCAAAATTCTTTTTGCAGCATATGTAATTAATCAATTCTTAAATGTGAAAGAAAAAATTGTTTTTGACTGACCATGTTATGAATATAAAAATCATTTGCTTATGTACCTTAATTTTATAAAGTATAATACGTGATGTGCCCAAAAAGGAGTGAGTCTATCATATAAAAAATAATCTGATTGTTAAAATAAAATTCAATATACATTACAAGTCAGTTGGAGAAAGGTCGTTTCTCCTCCGATTTTTTCCTCCCGGCTTATACATTTTTTAATTTAATACCTTATAATTAAATGAATAAAAAACTTAATTAATTGATCAAAAAAAATTGAAACTGTTCAAATTATTTATTCATTAACTGAAGAATGCTAATATAATAAAATTTATTCCATAACAAAAATATGAGCCAATCCTCATAAATATTTCAAATTTCTCGTCTTTCAAAATTTTTGACAAAGCTGATACTTGTTTCCTTTTGTCTTCCTAGCTCCCCAATAATAAATGCTTCATAAAGTTTGTCAATGGATTTTGTATCCTTTTCAAACCATTAATGAATTTCCATAATGTTGGATAATTTACACCTAAATGTTCTTGTAAAGAACGGCGTGCGGCTTCTGCATGATTATTGGTACGATCTTGATCACTCCGTGTTCTCTCATAACATGACTATATTTCTGGAGAAAATCGAGGTTTTCGGTGATTACCATCTTGTATAGGACGACCAACATAATTATCCTCGAAATATTTTACTAATGGCATGAATTCGGCTGTAATTTATTTACTAATACTTTTAATTCCTTATTAATTTCCTTCACTTAAACAAAATCTAAAGCTGGAACCTTAGGAGATAGGAGAGCGAATTTTAATCAGTGTTTTATCTTTGCAATAGATTTTATTCATTTAATTTTTTCTAAAAAATTTTAGTTAAATGGAATAAATATCTATGGAATTGGATACCACCAAATATGCTGATAAAAACATTTATTACTGCCTTTTCAAAATCAAGAGAAACGTAAGTAGGTGAAAAATTACCCATTTCATAATATATAAGCTGGGGCATTCTTTCATATATTTCCTGTTGCTAATTGAGTAGTAACGCGTTGAGAATTTGAATTATAAATCCATCTCTTTCTGCAAAAAAACGAAAACCTAAGGAGAATTGATCGCAGGAGAAACGTCGGAGGAGAAATGATACATACCCAGCGAGTTTTATGGGCCTTGTTCGAAATTTAAATATAGTTATTAATATGTATTATCCTTTCCTTATTATTATTTATACCTCGGAAATCTTCTCCTTGGCCATAAGACAATTTATCATTTGAAAGACTTATTCACTCACTATAAATATTTATATGATATGTAATAAAATTAAATTAAATATTAACTGAAATTAAAAAACAATAATTAAATAATTTAAAGGAATGTAAAAAACAATGGCAATTTATACTCTTGATTAAAAACTGAACACTACTTTTCAAAATTTATTTTTGATCTTGTAATTAATTTCGACGGATAACCCGCCATCTTCAGACTAAATTAACATTAGTTTTTTGCAGCATATATATGATAATTATGGTTATGTAATCATATATAAGCTTCAAAAAACTAATATTAATTAAGTCTGAAGATGGCGGGTAATGCCCCGAAATTAATTACAAAACCAAAAATAAATTTTGAAAAATTGCGTTCATTTTTTAATCAAAAAAATTTTTAAATTGTTAAGTTTTTAAAGGCAAACAAAGATGTTTTTGTTCGAGTAATTGTTATCCGTCGATCGATTTCAATATTATTGAGTGTAGTTAGTATGCGTGTAGGTGTTCCAAAATTCGTTGAGTGATTTATATGGTTCACTCTGATTGGTTGATCAATCAGAGCAAGGTTTGTTTATGTATGTTTTCACTTTTATTTTTATGATTTCGAAAAAATGTTCTAAAATTCCGTGATTGAAAGTTTTGTAAAACTACTAAAATTCAGTAATAGATTTTTTTATAACACAATTGAAATTTGGCGATTGGAATTCTTTATAAAAAAGGATTTTTTTTAATGTGGCGATATGGCGAGCTTTATTTTAAGTCAACATTTGTTGAACTATTTTTTTCATTTGAAGGGTAAAAATAAACATTTTGAAGGAAAATGATTTTTGATTATATTTTGAGCAAAATTTAAAATTAATTACGAACAATAATTTTAAAAGAAACAATTTGAATTATTTATTATCGAATAAAATAAAAATAAATCTCGATGGTGAAAATAATTATTATCTACAAAACAGTTGGCCCAGTACGAAATTTCCGAGCTACGTCGTGTCTCTGCTACCTACGTCTGGTCTTTGAGGTAACCTGGACATCGGATAGAACATGCCTCATTAATTATATTTGTTATAATAAATATTTTTTTATTATTTTATAAAGCCAAATATTTTACAAATATATAACTTATTCATGAATAGAAAAAAGCTTGGAAGATGAGAGCTAAGTTATATTTAGGGCATAGGAAAGTTCATCTCTTACAACTGTAAAACGATGCTTTAACCATATTTGAGATTTTCGAACATCTGTTTTTGTTACAACTGGAATAAGAAAATTTTGCTACTGCTTTCTTTCGTTATTTTTAATAATGAAAATACAAGATAACATATAAATTATCTGTCAGGTGATCTAAAATATCTTTAACGTGTTTTAGACCAACCCTTGCAAAAACTCTATAACCATGGATAAAACACCATTCATTATTCAGATTGCCAAAGATCTCCAAGCTATCAGATTGGTTCAAAGTACCCCTCGTTTGGCTTTGAATAGAAATCTCAGAAAAATTGAATTCTAAATTTGTTCAGATACAGGTTGCATTTACTAAAACATAAGAACCATTGTTTTACATGTCATGATACAACCTAACTAGTGACCAGACAATTTAAGTAATTGACAATTGGGTAATTGAGACAATATATATTCAATTGGAATGCGATTGGCACTGTGCTTTCAGATATGAACCTGAGCACTGAAGTTCTTGCACACATGCCATAGCAAACCTCTATTAAAAGAATTTTAAATAGAGTAAAAGCAGGAACTCACACACCCAACCCAACCACTTCCCGGTTTTTAATACCAGAGAAGTATCAAGGTATGATACTTCATGATTCTGGAGAGGATGAGAGCCTTTTGGTGGAGTTGGACAAACACACAATATTTGTGGATGAAATATTTGAGAAAACACGAAATATGTTCTATCAGTTGTACACATGGCATGCAAAGGTTGCCTTTATTTCCTTCTTCTGAGAAAAAGTCAAGAGACATATAGAAGAATGTTTTTTATACTGTAAGAGGGGCCTAGGTGGAATAAATCCTTCATTTCCAATTGCTTTTTGAAACACTTTTATGCTGCAGCAGGTTGATCATCAAAACCAAATAACTGCTATGAGGGCTTTCACAATGCTCTTAAAGCAATCTTCAACTGCAGTCATCCAAGTGTATGGTTCCTGTTTGATTGCCTGCAAAAGGATATTGCTTGCCATTGACTGACACTTGCCAATGTTCTTTAAGGTTGACAAGAGATTAAGAAAAGAAGATATGTTGAGCTAAATCTTCTAGTTGCTGAGGAAGTAAGAACCTATGCCAATAAACCTAACAAGATCAAATATTTCAGGAAATTGATTAATCTTCAATAATCAATGGAATATATACCACTGTGTTGATAAAATATGTTTCTTAAATATTTCCTTCGTGTTTTTTCAATTATTTAATTTAATATTTCTTTAATATTATCGTCTATTTCTATTTTCATACTTCTGCAATAAAAAGGATATCTGTAAAAAACAAGGCTAACGAGATCTTTTCATTTGATATATTTTAGTAATGTTTTTGATTGTAAGCCATTTCAATATACTTACTATGACTCATAAGGATTGAAATCTAAAAATATATTTAATTAATTATAAATAGCAACAACTTTAATTTAAAATTTAATTTTTACTTACAAATTTTACTATTTAGATGCTGAGTATTATAATATAATTAATCAGAATACAGAGGTTCCCAGAAATACATATTATCTTCCCAATAATATTTATTTTGTTCCATAAAATATAATTAATGTAGTTCTATATGTCAGAAATTAATTTAATTTTAATTATTTATTTTGACACAAAAGTAATCGAGCACATTAAAGTAATCTAATTACAATGTAATCAAATTCATGAGGGTAATCATGAGAGAAGGAAAGTTATTACAAGGAAAGTAGGATCTCAAAAAATGATATTGCAATCAAAATATTTGTAAATATCTGACGTTCAAAAATAAACAACTTTCTTAGAAAAAATAATATAAAAATAGTAATTATAACATAAAATATAACACTTTATATATATATTGTTAGGAAGAATATTAGTATTATTAAATTATTATTCAAAATTATAATGATTCAAATAAATATTAATTTATATAAAATTATTTAAATGTGGTTCCAATTATTTCATTATTAATTCTCGAATTTTTTATGTATTTGTTTTAATTAGTAAATATATTTTTGGGAAATGAAGTTATTGTGTAATTCTTATTAAAAACTAACATATATATATATATCTTAAAACGCTCGATAATATTCATAAACATGTTTACACAATATTTTGATTTTTGTAAAAGTATTAACTCTTCTCTTGATATACATCAGATAATTTATATACATCGGTCTTCTACATTATTAATTTCTGACATGTAAAGGTACATTAATTATATTTTATAAAATTTAAAACATTTTATGCTAATTTGTATTAAAAAATTATTACATTATCAAAATAACTATTACTTGGAACAACATGTATATTTCTAGGAAACTTTTAATAAATGAAACTTTTGATTTCAATAATGTAACTTTTCATTACAACAATGTTACTTTTGATTACAAAATAGTATAATTATAATGATGTAATTTTATAAATACTATTGTCTTAAAAGACAATAAATTCAAACAAAAAATATCGCAATGTTTTCTATTTAAATAATATTTATTCAGGGAATTATTATTATTATTAGAATTATTTAATTTTGTCACGAAAGAAGGTTTATGTAAATGGTCATTAAAGTTTTTTATTAAAATAAGTATTTTATGAGTTGACTTTTATTTTCTACCGAACAAGATAATACTTCGTCAAATTCCCACATAAAAATTCAGTTTATACGAGATCTCAAGGGACAGTTTTACTTAATAAATTAAAAAATAATAATTGTTAGGTATTAAATTAATTAATCTAAATATTAAATTAACAGCCTACTAAATTCGTTATTTAAAAAAATATATTAATAAATAAGAAAGAAGAGTTGCTGGGATTAAATGATTATGTTCACTGAGAGTATGTTTGAGTATCTCGATGGACCTTTTATGAAAGGATATTTAATTCTGCAAATTGACAATATAAAATATATATGAAAACAGAAGAAATTTTAGAATAATTGCAAAGATATTTTGAGAAGAGCTCGAACTCCAGAATTAACACGCATCTTAAACATCTTGGTGCATCCTTTAGTTAATTTGATGAGAATTGAGATTCTCAAATATTTTGAAAAATTTCGGCATATCATAAGATAATAGTTTCGTAAATAAAAAATATTTTTTGTTTTGCAATCTTTGCCGCTGAATAATTAATTTGGATTTGTTTTCTCTTTTCTTTTCTAGTAAAATTAAAATTTATAATAAATATATATATAATTTTAATGTAAATGGTAATTATATAATTTAACAAACTTTTGCTGAGCAAGAACCTACAGTTTTATTTCTGAAAGAAATTTTGTTTGGACAATTCACGTACCCACGTATATATATATGATTATCATTTATATTAATAAATACAAAAAAATAAAATAAATCATCAGTTATGATAGTATTTCAGGAAACAAGTCATTTCTATGGTACATTGACTATTGTTCAATTTATCAATTTAAAAAAAACTTTAATATTATTGGAAAACTCACTTTTGGCATTTAATCATGGTTTTAAATGCTTTTAAATAATGCCTCAAGGAATATCGTCTCATTCTATGTGTAAAAATATGTGTTGAGCTATTTCTATTCGATTGGGTATGTTCAGCTATTCTAGTGCGGAGATGACGATTTGTTTCTCTAATCTACAAGGATTTACACTCGTGACATTATACTAGATTACCTTGAACACCCAATAGAGTTTTTGATATAGCCTCACATATTTAATCGTGTAGAAATAGCTTCCGTCTTAATATATATTTTCCTGTTTTTACGAAAATATATCATTTTCACTATCAAAAAATATCAAAATATTATTATTATACAAATTAAATACATCATTATTCAACGATCACAAATTTTCGGTACACTTGTATAATTCAATGTTTATATTATTTCTTCTAAAACGTAAATTGTTATTGCCACATATAATATCGGATCTTACAATCTACTTCTCCCTTTGATACATCTGTATTTGTATTACTTGTCTTTATATTTTACAAAAATAATTATTAACTTGCATTTTTAAACTGCTCTCCGTTTTCTATGTAAAACGTATGTGATTTTTTTCAAACTTTTGAGTTAGTGTTTTATAAGAATAATTCTGCTTAAATGTAACAAAACCACCTAAAAGAGCGGTAGATTTATAAGAAGAAAAAATCCATTTGTACAAATTATATTGAATGAGTTCTTGCTAGAATCATGCTTTTATAATTTTGAGCATAAATTGGGAATTCTTCTCCTTTATTTATTAAACAAACGGGAAATTTTATTCTTAATTTGTTTTCTTCTTTATTTTTGAGTCTTAAATATTTTTTTTACTTTTATAAAATTGCAAATGAAAATTCACAAAGGAATTTACGTCATAAATCCAAAAGCTAATTAACACAATTTAAGGAAATCAGAAGTTTAAAATGATAAAAAATAGCAAAATATATTAAAAAAATAGTTCAAAAAATGATTACAAAAAACCAAATATTATTTTGGATACTATAAAGTAATTTTATATTTTTTACTAAGACTTACCGAAACTCAAAAAAACTTTATCAATTTTTTATGAACACATTTTATTTTTATTATTTTTACAAATTTAAAAGAAAATCATATCTAAAAATTTACGATTATAAACAAAATATTTTGAAATATACATCAAATATTTTTTGAAAATAAAACGAAAATATATAAATAACGACATCGGTTATCGGAAATTGTTTATAACTTATCTATGGAAACCAACGTATTTTTCGGAAAAAAATATATAATCAAATTTTAAGATTAAATATTAATTTTAATAAATATAAATAATCAAAAAAATATTAATAAAAATAATAATTAAGAAAACTTTTCAAAAATTTTTATAATAACTTAAATAAATTTTTTTCTTAAACATTAGCTATTAATTTGAAATTTATGATTAAGCAAATAATTAGAAAATTTATTTAAAGGAGGATATTCTAAAATCAATTTGTTTATTTAATCTTATTGTTTAATTTGTTTAAAATATTAATATTTTATTTTTTAATATTTTAATAATAATTTTTCATTTATCGCTTAAATTAGTTTTAATACTGCTTAAAATTGAAATCACATTTTATAACATTTATTACCAAAGAAATCCGTTATTAGCTTTTGTTAAAAAATATTTTTACTATATTCGTTAATCTAATTCGAGTAAATTGGAAAATATTGGGGTAAAGGGAAATAAAGAAGTAAAAGTTTAGATGTCATCATTATATTTATTTATATATTTAACTGTTATCAACATTAATAAACTATCCAATATGTTAAAAACATCATGCAATCAAGGATTTCAAGAAGTATTAAACATGTTTTTTTGGTACCGTAGCTGTTGGGCCGTGGGTGCACTCAATTATGCACAAGCATTATGGCTTGGGTTTGCATATTTTTTGAGTGTCTCAGTAATCAAGGAACCTGGTGGCGTCTATTTCCTCTCCAGATATGGATGGCCGTTGACTCCAAGGAACTCATCCGCCCTTTGCTAGGTTTTGTTTTTCATCCTGCTAGGTGTCTACACACCTTTTTACTCAGGTTGCTCTGGGTGAGGGAGACGGTTTAGTCGCCAACTATTCGACCATGGGACAGGTATTACAGGTTTAAATGGTACCTATGAAAACAGATTGCCTAACCTGACCTGTAAAACAGGTTTACAGACATAAATGTCCACTTCAAAGGGATCAAGGCGATCATTTCCTTTATAAGTCAGTTGCTAAAATATGCAGTGTCGGAATTGAAACTCGGGTATTTTGTGTTCGTTTTGGGCCCATTAAAAAATATTCAGACTGATTGTCATTTTTTTGGCACAATAATGATTATCTAAATTCAAGGTCTAAGCAATCAAATATTTTGTTTAAGTTCAACTCAAAGTTCAGAATATAATTACTCAAATTCAGTGAAATTTCATTATCTGTAAATCATTCAAATTCGAAAAAATTTTAAAAAAACAAAAAATTGTAAATTGATACATAATATTTTAATCAATTAGATAAATTTAAAAAAACTAAGAGTGAAATTATGTCAAGCCCAAGGCTCGCTGTGATTGGTCAACCAATCATTTCATATACGAGTTACTCGATTCTCTTGGTTACACACATTATCAAAGAATTGACTCAATTTAATAAGACATTGTTTATAATTCTTTGTCCGATTAAAAAAAGAACTAAATTCAAATAAAAAATTTTTAAATTTTTATTTATAATTTTATTTAATTCCTTTTTTATGTTAATTATTTAATATTTTTTATTGTTTAATTAACCATATTTTTATTTAATGCAAGCAGCAAAATACAATGATAAAATACAATACAACAATGCGATGATGATTGTCTTTGGGCAAATAGAGAAGGAATTTATAAATAAATATAACAATATACATAATTTATAAGGGGCTGTCCACAAAGAACGTCAAATAGTAAGGGGATGGGGAGTAGAATTTTGAGGCAAAGTGTGACAAGAGGGGAGGGGGTTGGAAATATGCTAAAATAGTGTGACGTCATTTATGGACAGCCTCTAATTCAAATTCCAAAGCAACGGAAAATGAAAGAAAATAAATGCACTGTAGCTAAACTTTAAACCAATAACGTAAATTATACTGTATTGGGACTGAAGTCAAGCCACTGGGCTCAAATGTAACGCAGCAATATTAGATTAATTTTAGAATTGTATTTTAACGTAATTAATTTATTTCGTGTATGTTTGTTTTAGAGCATTGTTGCTACTTTAATAAGCCTCTCTCGACTGTACAAACTATTGTGAAAACAGAATTGAGGCTCATGGTATTGAACCATAGTTTAACATTAGTTTTTTTAAAAAATTAAATTAATCTAAATCGAATTAAGAAAATTTCAAAATGTATGTATGTTTTCCTTTAGAGCTCGGTTCAGTTTTGGCCTACCACATATGAAAGACCACTTGTCATTGCTCGTCCCATACCTTTTCAATCTTTTACAATACAAAAGCTTTTCGTAGAATAGGGAAAATCCCATAAAAATATGATATCAGTCAGTTGGAATTCAAAATGTTCAGTGTAATTTTTACAGTTTTTCATCACATACTTTTATCACCAAGAACCAACTATTATTATCACTACTATTTGCCATGCGTCCATAACTTTTTTATGTTTTTCTTGTCATTTTTGTGATGTTTTGATAAATTTCGTGTTTGCTAGGTACTTGTTTCACAACTCTTGCGATATTTTTAGAGTACTTGAATCAATCGGCATCTTTCCTGTACAGTCGATTAGCTGATACCCTACTCACAAAGTTCTCTCAAAGATCCCACTAATAATTTATCAAATCATCACTTGCTATTTATGAATTATTCTTTATAACAATTGGCACTGTTAATTTTCTAATCTTTTTATAAATTAAAATTTATACTTGTAGTGGTCACCTTTGTACGAAAAATTTAGAAAATTAATTTTTATATAAATATTTATACGTATAGATTAAATATATTAAAATTACCATATAAATTATTTATAACACAAATAAAAACAATTTGTTTTTTCGAATTACATTTTTGTGAAAATTTAAATTTTAATAAATTTTCTACTTTTCTCAATTTTCAATAGTTCTATGAAATTAAACTCCGGAAATATCCATTGAGTATTTTTTGAATCCTACAATACTAAAATAATTTTTATTATTATAATTTTAGTACTTGTATTTAGTTCAATAAAGAAATATATTTTGAAGTTATTTATTTATTATTTTTCATAATATTTTATTAATTAAATTAATTAAGTTAAATCTAACAAACACTAATTTAATTTATATGTAAAATTTTATTTCTCCTTTATATATATTTAGTTATTGTTCAATTTAGTGACAATTATTGAATCTGAAATAAATGATTATGGTTTTTTATTTTCCAAAAAAATAATAAATTTTCAAGAATTTATAAAAATTATAAGGAAAACAGAATCTTTATTTGCAACTTTATCAGTTCTATTTTTTGATAATTTTTCTGTAAATCTTTTCACTTTTAATTAAAGATTCAGTCATTCTGACTGACCTATAATTAACTGAGATCAAATGAATTTGTGTTTTTCTTCATTTTAATTTTCATAATAATTTATTGAATTTATTTTACATTTATATTTCAAGATTTAACGAATAAAACACTGAAAAAACATATAAATAAGAGAAATAAAAGCTTAATGGTAACATTGTTTTATTACTTTCTATTAAGATTACTAGATGTTGATGACAAAAGGGTGGATGCGGCCCAGCTGCGGGGCTCCGGTGTTGGGAATATGGAGACACTGGGACGAGAGAGAGAGACGCGAAAGGAGCTTACATTCTTTGATTCTCTCGATGATCGCCTAGCACAAAACGGTCTCCGTCTGTACACACACGTCCAACACATAATCTAGAAGAACCAGCGACCCGTCGGTCACTCTTAACACTGCTGTTACTACGCCACTGAATTCTACGCGATCTGGGGAATTGATTAGATTGATTAAGAATCCTTTCTCGTCGGTTTTGCCTATAAGTAGAATTTCCTATAAGTAGAATTATCAAAGAGAATATGGGCTCCTGGGCTGAGACAAATAATAAAGACACGAAATAGAGAATGTATGAAGTGCGACGAGCAAGGGCTAAAACATTCAAATATAAAATGGCCCCTATTCCCATTTACAGGGTTCAGGAACCTTTGGGAGCTTTCGTTAAACTGGGAGTTGATTATGCTAGACCTTTCAGAACGATTCAAGGCTGAGGAAAAATAAGAAAAGAGAGATATATTTGTTTATTAACCTATCTGTTGACAAGAGCCATTCATCTCGAATTAGCGATGGACTTAGAAACAGATTCCTTCTGGAGATGCTTTCAGCGTTTTATCTCTAGACGGGGAATGCCGCAATTAGTGATATCAGACAATGGAACGAATTTTGTAGGTGCATCCAATGAAATTGAAGAAATTCATGTCAATAATCAGACGGTGAGACTCGAATTATCCAAGAACAAAATTGAGTGGCGGTTCAATCCACCAGCATCTCCGCATTTCGGTGGAATATATGAGTCGCTGATTAAAAGCATAAAGCAAGGCATTATATAAGATATTGCCTGGTGCCGACTGACGGATGAAGAATTATTAACCGTAGTGATTCAAGTGGAAAGAATACTCAACCAACGTCCTTTATTAGTCAAATCCAATGATGAACAAGGTGAAGAGACATTATCTCCAAATCATTTTCTGTGTGTAGGTTATCAAGCCGTTGTGGATGAGTTGAATCTTAAAGAAGGCGGAAATCTGAAATCGAGATGAAAATATGTGAAACAAATATTATCGCAGATATGGAATCGATGGAAAAGCGAAATAATTACATCTTGGCGAGGAAGGAGTAAGTGGTGGACAACGGACAGAAAACTTAAAGTTGGAGAATTAGTATGGCTATTAGTAAGTGAAAAGAAAAATGGAAAATGGCCACTAGCTAGAATTTCCGAAATATTTCCTGGTAAATATGGAGAGATCTGAGTTGTCGCTCTCAATTTGAAAGGTAAAACAGTACTGAGATCGATACGTTCCTTATGCCAGATTGAAGAAACAGATTAGTCACTGTCGTTTGAAAAGTCCCTTGTATAAAAAAATGTGTATATATATGTGTGTATATACATATGAATAAATAAAATAATAAAAAACGAGATTATAATAAAGAAAATAATATAAATTAGCTTAAGTTCGGTCAAGGGGGAAAAATGGTATAAATAATTTTACATCTTGATCGAATTTAAGCAGAATTAATCAAAGAAATATGTTTTTAAACATAAATTAAATAAAGTAATTAATTAGAAAATTTAATCAAGTTAAAATTTTAAGTAAAATCAAATTTAAATTTTTAATGTTAATAATCTCGATAGAAAATACAATTTTTTGGTATTATGAACAAATGTATATGTATATATATATTGTTCATTTGAAAATGTTGATTGTTTTCATTTATTAACATGTAAAATAGCGGAATCGCCGCTCAGAATTTTGAAACTTTTATTGATTGAGCAGAATTATGGATGATATTTTAAAAATAAAAGTTTTTGAATTTCATATGTCTTTGATCAAATTGAAAATCGTGAATAATAACTTCACGGTTTTATTGAGTTTGAAAACCAATCTTTCGGTTTTGAATTTGAAAGAAAAAATTTTCAATTTGGAAAATCTTTTCAGTTCCGTTAAAAACATCAATAATTTGGATTTAATGAAATGCAATTTATTCTATGTAAAAAAATATCAATTACTGGCGAATGAGAATCTTTTGATCGATGGGCAACTCGACAACCGGATCGTGCGAAATATCGAGAACCTTTCGGTATATCGATTACAATGGGAAAGTAAAATGGTCCTCATCAGGGCCCCAGATGATGATTGTGAGAAAAATAATTATCGGCCGGTAAATCCGGAACACTTAATATACAATTTATACACTAATTTAGTCAAAAATAATAAAAGATTAAATCAGGAAAAACTCATACTTCAAATTTTATCATTGATTACTTAAATATTTTAGAATTTGATACCATTGATTTTTATCTAATAAAATTATGATACACAAAATTATCGTCACAAATTATTATACACCCCCTCCCCCATGTCACAAAATGTCATAAAGTTCTAGACCCCTTCTCCCTAAAAGGATGACATAATTTATGAACGACCCCTTATTATAATTTACTTTTAGTTTTATTTTGGTGTGATAATTTCTTAATATTAAGACTGATTTGTGATCCTTCGTTTTACTTTCATTGTTTTTGTTATAATTCTTTAATAATTATATATTTATTAATCATATTATATTTTACTTCTTTTACGTAAAGAGTATCACGAACGAATCATTTATATATCGACTCTGTCGTTCGTTATACAAAGTAATTTTTAAAAAGAAATAAATAACCAATAAGGTTTTAGTAAATTATTTTAAAATGCATTTAAATTTCAAGTTATACATAAAACTACAATGAAATTTGTTTTGATGATAAAAAGAAAAATGTCGTAAAATGCGTTGTCTGATGTAAAATTGAAATATAAAAACCTTGGTTTTTAAATCTTCTATATTTCTCAGGGGGGATGATTGTTTGTTCTATGGAGGGACTTTAA
>MQRK01125927.1:0-12449 GCA_001938485.1 Girardia tigrina
ATGCTTTATTCTATACATATTTGAAAAGTTAAAATAATGTAATTTTTAAATAATATAAAAAAGCATTTATAAAATCTAAAAATTATTTAATTCCACAGAAGCACTTATTTGTTCACTTGTATAATTATTAATTATGATGCTTAGAAGCATAGTACCCCTCACAAAAAACTGAAAGTACTTCGCTCAATGTTTTTTTTGTTTAATTAAACTTGTTCATTAAAAAAAGATTTTATTTATTTTTTTCTAATCACTCATACTTCTTAAGGAAATATCAGTTTTAATAAAACTAAAAATTCTGATTATAAACATTATTGTTTATGTTTTGTCTTTATTAAAATGGTCGAAATTATTTTCTGAATGTATTAATTATAAAATAAAGAATCAAAATTGTTTTTCCCGAAATGAATAAATGATTAATATTATGTATTTTTTATCAATTTATTTTAATTTTGAGATTTATTTAATTAATTTTTTTTATTTTTTAAATTTTTTTTATTGAAACACCTTTTTTAGGTGTTTTGAAACTTTGGGTCTTCAGAATTATATGTAATTTAAAATATAAAACGAATGAAAAAATTAAATCAAGAACTCTTGTACACGCCATAGATATGGATATATGTCCATTATTTTATTTTGTGATTATTCGTTAAGTAAAATTAATTATCATCATGACCATAGTAAAAATGTTGATAATAATTCTTATGCACGCCATTTGTGGAATAAATATTTTCTTCTTCAGAAAGAGAAATAATTTAAATTTGAAAAAGTTTTCGAAAATTTATTTATAGCAATAATTTTTCTATTCGTGTTCCACGTGAAGTCCGGTGGACATGCCTGGAAACATCAGGTTAAATCGTCAAAGTTGTAAGATTAAGAAGTTTGTAAGATTAAAGAATGCCATGAGAATTTACTGCTTTTGTTGCGAGTAATGACTAGATAAAATAATAATAAAATCATTAAAACAGATAAATTTTGCCCAATATCAATGAGAAAAAAATGTTTACAGGAAGAAAAACAGTTAAGAAAACTAATTAAATCTTTAATTTAAAAAATAAAAACTTATTATTTTAATTATGTTCGAATACATTCACACATTCAAACAATTTAAAATATTACTCGCAATGTATGCATGTGTGAATAAAATGATTTGATTGGTTAATGTTGGGTTTGGGTGTTGTAAAAAATAATCGATGAAATTTGTCAATATTAAAAAAGTTAAAAAAATGTTACAAAATTGTTTAAGAAGATCAATGTCAATAAAAATAAAATTTGACGAATTCAAATTTGTTTTGTTAATTTATAAGTTGCACAACTCAATAATTTTTTTGATTACGTCTTATTTAAATTTGAGTAAACTATTATCAATTATGAAAATGGAAAATGAATTCTTATTTGTCGATTATGAGAGCGTACCAGTAACCGAATACTTGTCGATTCTCAATATGATAAAACACGATTTACGATTTATTTTCAAAAATGTCTCAGTGAAATAATGTCACCAATGAAATAATAAAAGATTTTTAAAATAAAGAATTACAAAGGGAAGCTAAAATTATCAAAAACGATGTTGAGAAACAACTTATGGGACGTGAATTAAAATAGAAAATTAAAAATGTATCTTTGAAAAACAAAAACCGTCAGTAGCAATTTAATATAAAAACAAAATCATTCAAGATTTAATGAATGACCAATTTGACGAATCGCAAGATTACTGTGATCCTTCTATATTAAATACTCAGATTAAAAAATTGAAGCTTTGTAAATTGATCTTGAACAAATATCTACGAACTGCTCACCCACTCATTGATAAATTGTTTAGATTATTGAGTTCCTATAAATCTTCGTCGACCATCGATGTTTTAGTGATTATACTGAAAACAATTCGGCTGGTACAAAACAAGATTCTACTAATGAAAAAACTTCCTCTGAGATGAAACACTTGACTTTTTCAGTACTCGCCCTGGTTTGCTTATTCACCAAAACTAAAAGGAGCCATTTTTATTTATTATGTTCTGTTTCCCCAAAACGTTCATCGTGGTTTTCAAGGTGTATTCACTTTGTCGGCTTTTTCAAAGTATAAACATTTTCATGAATGTGCAAAAAGCCATATTCAATCTGGGTGGCACAAAGGATTTCAACAAGATGCTAAAACTTTTCTGGATAAAAAAGAATAATTGCATTAAGGATATATTATACCAAATTCTTGATTCTATACGAACAACAATAATATTTTGTTTGAATGAAATGTCTCTGCGTGAAAAAGAAAGTGATATGGGAAATGTGAAAGATTTGTTAACTATATATGCGAAAATATCCTTGGATAACTCCATTGACTTTTCTTTTCTAGTGGATGAAACTGGAGTTATATCTGGAAACGAACAGCTATCGATAAATGTGTGATTTGTTGACACAATTGAAGGAAAAATGAAATAATAGAAGAATTAATAGGATTTATTATTTTAGAAAATATGAATGCTTCTACAATTGCCAATTCAATTTTAAGTCAATGCAAAATCTCTGATCTCGATCTTCGGTTATGATGGATGTTCTGCCTTGGCTAGAACTGATAACGGGGTTTAAGTAATTACTAGAAAAAAAATCATTAAGTTACCTTTGTTCTTTGAACCTCTCGCAGGCTGAATTTCGTTTGAGAAATAAAGTATTGGTTTTTAAAATAGAATAAAAGGAAAACATACTGTAAAAACTAGTACAAAACCAACACAAGCTTTCCATAATAAATGAACTCACTGAGCTCTAAGTAAAATGAAGCTTGATAAAATATCGATTGGTATGGCTCATGCAATAGTGATTCTAGCAAAGAGGTGAAGGGATTATATGCGTATTATAAGAGAAAAGGGGTGAATGAAGCCAATATTGTTTTAAACTCTGAACTGCTTTCGGATCACCATCAATTCAGTGGCTGTAAAAAGTAACTGATGAGACAACGTGTTTCTCGTGACTTGCTCTGGATCATCTGCAACGAAGATGATTTGAGAGAATATAGAGTGCTTAAATATCGATAAACGTCTTTGAGAAAGTTGAGGAATTCAAAGACATACTTAAAGAACTTATAAAAGAAAGACTGAAAGAGACTTTTCGATCCGCCTTGTGGGATCATTGTCGATGTGACGAGCATCAAAATCAGTGTTAAGGGAGTATCGCAAAAAATAAAGATACAAATTGCTCAGAGAAGGAAGAATAAATGATTAATAATTAGACTGTTATGTAAATTAAAATGATTTGAAAAACATTATTTAATGAAAATCCATTTGATATTAGAATTATTATTGAAAATTGATATTATTACTCAGTTGTGTCGATCGTGGTTTTATAAATATTAAAAAATATCTTTCGAAATAAAACTTAAATTAAAAAGAAATATAAATAGTGAAATGAATTACTTAATAAATTTCCTCTTCGATTTGTTTATTAATAATAATGAAAATCAATGTTCGGTGAATAAATGTATTAAAAAATACTTAAAATGTCATAAAAATAATTTTCAAATTAAAAAAAAATAAATTAAAATGAATTGGTTTTAATGTGTCGAATAAATTGTAAAATTACCTTTCTATTCTTAAATAATTTTTTTATGAAAATTTGTGAACGTGATCAGTGCTTTGGATGTAAAATATACATTTGTTTTCGTTTCAGTGAATTTGCAACTATTGCAATTTGATTTGTCTGAGTTTTGTGGAAAAAAGTAGAAGAGTTGTAAAATTGATTTGTAAAATTAAATGGAAAACTTGAAAATTAAATTTGGAGTCAAACTTACCTAGAAAAAATGACGAAGTAACCTAAGAAAATGTGGGTGTGCCGTATAACATTTATTTTTATTCAAAAATTGTTACATCACACATGCACGCTGTATATAAAGGGTTAAGAACAAAAGAATGTCTTATACTTATTAAATAAGTATACAATTATAAATGACCTTGTGTAGGAGCGTGTATGTGCGAGAGGGAGAGAAAGTTGGTGGAATAGCAGTGTGTATATTTTAATGAACCCATGCTTTGCCTATAAATAGCTAAATATTTGGGGTGTACATCTACAAAAATTGGATGTGCGTTGGACACCCAAAATGGCCTTAAAAAACCCTAGTACCACTATCGTTTAGTAAAACATGTCTATCTATTTGTTATTTATGATAAAACATAAAAATCAGTTCTTAAGGAGGCATTATTTTCCAAAAAAATAAAACATGTGATTGTAACATAAAACCAGTTGATTGATCTTTTGGAAACCCTATGTATTTCATGCATTTTGCTAAAAAACGAATTGTTTTTTTTTAAAATGACTTATATTTGTAAAAAAATTTTCAAACTGATACATTTCATTACTCACGGTTTAAGTTTGAATTTCTATAAAATTAAAATACAATATTTTAATAAATTTTTGAATTATGATTAATAGAAAATTGTTTTGTTTATAGATATTCGTATAACTTTCTAAAAGAAAAATAAATAAACGTGGTTTAACTTTAACCAAATTCTAAAATATCAAAAACAAACAGCATTGTTTATCATTAGCATAAATTAAAAAAATAAAAAATTAGTTTAAGGTATTATAGAAAATTTTTTTGGATAAAAGCCAAAAAGAAAGTTTTATCATTTCATAAAACAACAGATGGGCAATTTGATTCTTTTTTTTCATTTTACATTTAAATCTAAAATTGTCTTTGGCTTAACCAATTTAAAAAAATTGGTGTGAGCTCAAAAATTTGACCACACACAAACAGATGTTAAAAAGATAAAGAAATTTAACCAGGGAAAATAAATTTCTCTAATTTTTAGCAAAACGTTTATTATTCAGTTAAAACTCATAAAAATGTTTTATTATTTTTTTGTCTGATTCCAATTTTAATTTATAATGAAAATGACTTCTTATGAATTTTAATTTAAAAATAGCAATTTTACAACACAATATTTCAATAAATTAAATGTTAATGAAAAAATTTTGTTTTCCAGTTAAAGTTTCAAAAATTTCAATTCATTGATTTTTTTATTACATTAAATCGTTATTAATTTCGGTTTGTTTATTTAAATCAAATATTGTTTATATAAAATTATATCCACAACAACAAGCGTCTCTATTAGTAACATGTTATAAACTGTATAAATAATAATGAAAAAAACATCAATTTTAAAATAATGACTTTTGTCGGATTTTTAAGAAGTATAAAATTATAATTTTGTGAAAGACATCCTACAATTTAGTATTAATTAAATGATGATCAAATTTGAATTTAAATCAAAATATTGTGATAAATTTTTCAATTACATTTTTGGAGACTAAAAATAAATAATTGATATTAATTAAAGAAACGTTATATCTCGGAATTGATTTACTAATTAATACACGCATCAGTTGCTCCACTATTTATCGACGATTCTGTTTCCTGACATTAACAGACGAAATTAAAACAAGTTATTACTTTGCTCATTTTATATTTTCAGTTTGATCAATATTTCATTGGACTATTATTTAATCGATAGTGAATTGGGAAATTTAAGTGTTTTAATAGGAGTTTTCTTGATAATATTTCTTATGGAATTTTATTTTTTTAAAATATTTTTATGAATTTATTAAAATTTCTGATTTCTCTAAAACGATATTTTTCAAGAATAACTGATTTGAATTTTTAACACTTATTTTACTTTGTCTTAATTTACCTAAATTGGTACGCATGGAGTTTAATAAGTAACCGGTTTGATATAGAAAACGAATTCCGAAAAGGTTCATTTTTATAACACATCAAGATTAACATATGTAGCATTCATTTTTCAACATAATGTCCACTTCGCTTGATGAACTTCCGCCACCAAATTATCAACTCAGAAAACGACTTTTTGAAAAATTTTGGGGGTTATGCGGCGAAAAAATCTGTCAAGGCAACCTTCAAATTGTTTTTGTATCCAAAACTAGATGCCTCTCAAATGTTTCTTTAAGTGCCTGAAGAGGTATAAATCGCTTGATGTCAAATCTGCGCTTTTCGGTGGATGATCCATAAGCACTAGTCAATCAACTTCAATTATAGCCTGAGATATGCCCTCTTTGTACACTGGCACATTGTCGTGTTCTTCTGCTTCAGTTTATTCTTTCTGGTGATTGCCACCGGTTCGATGTAAAAGACAGCTTTGATATTGATGCCTTTAACCGCGAAATCATTAAGAATAGTACCTTTATGATCCATAAAATAAAAAAACATCATTACTCGTTCATAACTTGTCTCCTTTAGCATCTTTCATGATGGCTTTTATCTAGGCAGTTTCTACTCTTTTGACTCACGTTTTGTTTCCAAAAAATAAATACTGAGTAGTGTTTCATCCTCCGTTAATACATTTGCAAATAAAGTCTCACCATTCTGTTCCCATAGGTTCAAGTTGTTCTGACTGAAATCCTAGCGGTTTCGATCATTTCACAAGTCAACAAGCAGGATACGAATCTGAACTACTGTTTTCTGATACCAATGGATTTCAATTTGGCGTGGGTCATACCAGCACTGATATTGAGCTTCGTTGAATACATTTTCTGAATAAAAGATGCATCCGAGATTGGAGAAAATTAGAAACAGTTTTGGAGAAAATATCACCGACGAAACGTACAGGAAGAAGAACAAAGGAATATTGACAAGAACTGGAGGCTGATTTGGTGATAGACTCCAGAATGGCAAACAAATATTTGTATATATAGTCTGGTGAACTGTCCCTGATATACTTCGTTTAATTTTTTTATATGTTAATTTTACCATGTCAGTATATAAAACTTCAAAAAGTAAATTTTGTTCCGTGTATAACCCACACCTATAATTTTTTTTTGAAAAGTCGTCTTTTTCCACCGTATTACCAGCGAGTTATCTACGGTAAATTAAAGTAATTCATGTGAATAGTTAATGAATTCTGTAATCTAATTTTTATTTGTACAGAACTTTAGATAAAATGTGCGTTCTGGATAGGTAGTTGTCAATTACAAAACTTGCATTTAGTTGAAATTATATATATTATGCTTGTGTATAAATGAGTGGACCCACGGTCCAATGTCTACGGTACAAAAAATATATTTCAAAATAAAAAAAATTATTTTTACTAAGGAACTTTAAAAGCATTTGACATTAGTTTCAAAATAATAAAAAACATACGATTAATTCAGGGAAAAAATTGAATTGGAAGGTTTTTTTACATTTTAAGTAAAATGGTATATTTATATTAATTGAAGAATGCAAGTTTAACTAATAATTAATTTGGTTAGTAAAATATAGTTACATAAAATCTGCTCGCGAATTGCGCTTTCAGTCCATGAATCTTACAACCCATATTTCATTTTCAAAAAGTATATAAATTATTATTTTTACATGTTTTATATTAATTCAAGAGTTACAAAGACAATTTTCCTTATCACTGGATTCTTTTCTATTGATCATATAGCTTATTATGCGTTATTATGATTGGAATATATTTACATTATTCAACTTTACAATCGAAAAATAATTCTTTCAATACAAACAGTTATTTGATCACTAGACATCAGTGTATATGTCAGTTCAGGTTTAATTTGAATCTAATCAAAGTAAGTTTGGAAATTTTCAGAATCAAATTGAAAATTTAGACAATTTTTCGAATCAATAATTTTCATTATATTGTATTTTAATTATATTTAAAATAATTTAAACTGTCTCAATACATTTATTTATAACTAAAAATTAACATCACCGATATCAATGCACTTGAAAGTAGTCTTTAGATTCCTATAATCTGTTAGAAATTGTTCAGGAAATTTCGATAATTGAATCTTACCCCATCTACTACAAATTTTACTCGATTGATGTACAATTTTCCATAAATCTGATTTATTTTTGACAACGATAAATAGAAAGTTATAAACTTGTCTACAATTTGTAGGCAACAAAAGGGAATTAATTAAAAAATATATTAACTAAAATAATTTTAAAATCATAAATTATATAAATTTATAAAATAACTTAAGCATAAACAAATATTTTTGAATTAAGCATGAGCGCCCACATCGGGAAGGGAAAAGTAGAGCACTGGCCCTCCCCGGAAAAATAATGTTTAAAAAAATTTGAAAAAATATCTCACTAAGAAATTGAAAAATTATAATGGAATGTTAGAAGTTACATTGACTGCTAAAATCTAAATAATATTTTAAATAAATAAGCTGAGAAAAAATATATTATGAAATAGATTAATATTAAAATAAATGAATAACAAGGAATTAAAGATTATTTTCATAAAGATTTTTACTCTGTGATGACCGGAAAAATAACTGGTGTGTATAAACTTATTAAGGAACATTATCCAATGGAAAATACTTTTGAAAAAAACATGCGTGTTCTGATAACTATCAATTTAAATAGTTTCTTTGTAATGTTATTTATTATTGTGATTTATGTTTTTATAATTTTTTAATTTGATGAGAACGAAAGTGAATAAATAAATCAATTGCTATTTTCAAACAATTCCACTAAGCAGAAGTTTTTAATTTGCCTCCCTCTAGAAAAATTCTACCCAAGGAAAGTTTATTTTTGAAAAATCCTGCGGGCCCCTATGGAATAAGGTATTTACTTTTTGCATACTTATACATTTGAAATGCATTTTCAAACTGAATAACAGAATTTATCATTTCGTATTCTTATTTGAACATCAATAAAAATACAGTTGGTAATGGATTTGCTGGGACGTATAATATAACTTACCAAACCCTTTTTTATTGGCTGGTCGTTTGAAAGATCTAATTTTTTATTGTGTTTTGCTTGCATCACCATGTAATGCGCGTAGTCAGAGAAACCACATTTTTAATTTACACATTTTTATCAGTTTAATTTGTTTACTTCTTGTACATTTTTTACTTTTTGTGTTTCGGGAATTTATTTCATTTATCAATTTTAGTGTATTTTACATTCTTTTGCTTTCCAGAATATTATTTAAGATTCATTTGACAGAATTTTGTGGAAATCGGACGAGAAAATAACATGTAATTATCATTCATTGATTTCCTTGGTTAGCAAGTTGTAAAAAAAGAGATCACATTTAAACGCTACGAAGGAGCATAGACTGTATTCCAGAGAAGGTCAATAATACCTGTTTGAAACGGGGAGAAACAACCGACAAACATAATACTGAGGAAAAGACTGTTTTACGATTGAAAGACAATGGAAAATCAATGATTTTGTCTAGTTTCCCCGATGTAAGTAATAAGGATATACGCAAGTTCAAGGCTTTTTTGTTGACCTGTCGGAATAGAAAGCTACATGCCTTTTTCCAGAAGAACAACAAGTGGTACCTAAAGTTTTTTCCACTTGATGACCTAGACAGCGACGATCAATGCCTAATTCATGCACTGCAAGGTTGGTGAGAGTCACCATAACAGAATTCAAGAGTGACTTCATTGACTCAAATTTTAGCTGACATCTGTTGCTAATTTTAGTTGAACTTTCAAGTCCAAAAAGTAACAAAGGGAGAAAATGTGTTTTTCGATACGAGACGCACAATTCAACACAAAGTGGTCAATTTTTGAGAATTATTTTCGTTTGAATCGTTTTCAAACTAG
Organism: Girardia tigrina; assembly: GCA_001938485.1. Classification (NCBI taxonomy): domain Eukaryota; kingdom Metazoa; phylum Platyhelminthes; order Tricladida; family Dugesiidae; genus Girardia; species Girardia tigrina. The sequence continues at coordinate 9,568 of MQRK01125927.1, forward strand.
TCACAAACGTTGTTCAATGAATGTTTTTGTTGTTTGATTGTTATAAAATAAGACGACCAAAAAAGAATTTGAACTTTATAGGAGCGAAAAAAATTGACCTTGAGATCTGTTACCTTGTAATTCACGTCTAAAATAGCTTTTGTCGGACCAAATTATAAATCATTTTCTCTGATTCGACATTATGGGATTTACTGAGATCTCTAACAAAAAATCGCTAATGGCAAAAAATTAATTTAAACGTCGTGTATTGCATGGTGATGAACATAGTTCAAATGGATGTAAGCATTACGGTTAATGTTAAAGAGGAAAGTCTTATTTGATATGAGCAGAGGCTAAATGTCAAATGGAGAAAATTAAAAAATGATGGAACATTCAAATATTTATTTTCTTTCAACAATTAGTAGCAGATTTTAGCGATCTAAGGATTATTTTCAAGTATAATAAATATTGATGGTGTTCAGATACAGGTTTAAAAATAAATATTTTAATGGTTGTATTATTTTAAAAGCTATTTTTATAAAAAAAGATTAAAATAATTTTTAAAATTACTTTAATTTGATTTAAATGAAACCTGAACTTCTGTGTAGCAAAAGTTAAAGGTTATGTAAAAAAATAGTAAATAAAGTTGTAGCATAGAAGTTTTGGTATTTCAATTTAATTTATCTCCCAATCGACTAATTTTAACTTTATATCTTTGTAAAAATAATCTTTTGTTTTTAAATTTTTTATCTTTTCTCATTGTTAGACGACAAAGATTCTACTCTAAAATATATTTAATGAACTAACATAAATGCACACACATTCTTTATATACTAAATTAAAAGAGAGTCAAAGGTTAACCCTGTTCTCGACTCTTAATAGTTGTATAATATAAATTTAGAAATTTTCTAAATTTATTGATTGTGTAATATTTCATTTATTTAATTTTAATTTAATTTTGTGATATCTCACACTCATTAAGCTGCTTGATAATTACTATCATCCAGAAAATGATGTCCTCTTGTGTCTTTTTACAAATTAATCAATATATAATAATCATTAGAAACCTGGTACATGTTAATCTCTACACGTTCAGAGTTTTGAAAGTCGCATTTGAGGTTGGCTGCTTATGAAATGGCGGTAGCATAGATGGGAGAATTTTATGCAATAGTCGAACAACTCTTGTAATTTTTTTTTGATTTTTTCTTATTTTTTTCTGATTTATACAATAAAGACATAATATATACTTTTGCCAGTGTATGTAGGTAGTCAAAACTCCAATCTTAAATTGTCATCGAAAGGAAGACAAGAAAACGTTCTCTACCACTCAAATCATTTCTGCGTGAGTTCATTTTACCCTTCTTCGATGTCGACACTAAAACTCTCATTCCTTAAATTGCGCCATATTAGTGCTCTTAATAATGTGAATGTATTTAGTCTCTTCTACTAATCGAATAAGATAGTCATAATATTCAAGTTTACTTATTTGCAGTGAATATGAAGGAGATATACAACCATTAAAACCCAAACGGTTTCTAAAATTTTTGATTTTTTGATGACATTAAAGCATTTATTTTTCGTTTGCTGAGACATTTTCATGTACTAGTTCCGTTGTATGACTGGCTTTTTAAATATACTTCTCTTGGAGCTCTGATGTACAAGAGCATTTTATTATTCTATAGATCGATTGGAAAAGACCAGTCAATTAAATCTAGATTTATACATTTTAAAATTGAGAACATTGTTTTATCCTCCCGTTATCAATAAAAACAGATCTTATTGATATTTCCCTCATATAAAAATCTAGCGGATTGTGACTGCCTTAATTAATATATCTTACTCTATTCTCTCGACTGATATATTGTTCGACAATTTCGTTTTGTGTATTAATGCTTCCTTATTATTATAAAATAAAAGTTTAAAAGTTATACTTGACATCACATTGTATAACAAAATAGAATAATTGTAGCCCTACTTCGAAGACCTAAACCAGATTACTATTTCAATAATTTTTAATAAAAAGAAATATTTATATAAAATTGTAAATGAAAATTCATTTATTTTGTTTTAAATATCAAAGTTAAGTATTCAATTTAAACCCAATAATTAATGTCAAATTCAATTATTCTTATTTTGTTTTAATTTGATATTGACCAAGAAATATTTCTCGAGAATAATTTTGTTCTATTGATAAAAAAATTCAAATTTTATATTATCATATAAAAAGTTATTTTATTAGTTTTATTGAGAAAATCGTAAAAGTCATAAAAATTAAATCAAAAATGAAAAAAAATTAAAATCAATGCTAATAAAATTACTGAAAAATATTTTATGGCTAAGATTACTTTTATTTGTGAAACAAAAAGATTACTTTACCAAATAATTTTTCTAATGATTTTCTTATAACAATTGTAAAATTCAAAGAAATGAAAGAAAGACAAAATCATTTTAGATCTTTTTATTAATTTATTTGATTTTTTATAATTATTTTTTATGAAATAAATAATCCTTTTTAATCCGTTCTTATAAAGAATTTATTCATTAGGATCATGAATATTTAGAATTATATATTTTTTTTCAGATATATAATTTGATTAAATTCTTGTAGTTTTCAATTTATAAATTTGGTTTCAAGATCAAATTCTGAAGCCACAAAAACCACTTTAACAAATTCAATTAAGTTGATCAACATAATTTCATTAAGTCTGTTTCACATTTGAAAATGTCCAAATTTCCAGAAAATATAATAAACATGTTTATCCAAATAATCTTTGAATTAATTTAATATTTCCTATAAATTGATTTATTCATTTTTATCATAGTTTTATTTCACTCAAAGCGGTTTCAATTTCGGAACATATTTTCAATCCTCGAATTTCGGTATTACATTTTCCCTATCCCGG
>MQRK01125933.1:0-10050 GCA_001938485.1 Girardia tigrina
TTTTCTGTAATATATAGTTGTTCCAACAGTCTCCAAGTTGCCCGAGAACCTTACTTGTGGTAGCAGAGTTATGGTTGTTCTGGGCCTACTTTATTCCTAAGATTCCTCATTAAATCGTTAATTTGTTTGGCTTATTCTTTTTTTTAAATATTTGTTTTATTTTTGAAACAATTAATCAAACAACACAAAAAATAGATTTAAATTAGTAAGTCGTAATAGGACGTCTCAACAACTCGCAAAATTGTTTTAAAAATTTTACTCGAAAAAATTGCAAAATTCGCCTTTCTCGAGCAGTCGCAACGCAATTCGTCTTAACCTAAAAATCTTTGCAAAAAATAGCAAAAATCCGATCTATCAAAACTTGCAAAGCAATCGTTTTTGAAAATTTGTTAAAAAATAATCGTTCCACGAAATCGCTTTTAAAAAATATCGTTTTGAAAAAAAATTAAATCGTTTTCAACAATAAATCCTTTCAAGGAAAGAAATCGTTTCGAGCAAAATATTGTTTTCACCAACAATCTTTTCTTGTAACACTAAATCATTGTTTTGAAAAGTAATCTTTTTAAAATCACCTGATGACTTAACTTGCTCTGATTGGTTAACGAATCAAGTCTGGATTTGAATCGAAATCAAAACAATCAAATTCAAATTAATCATTAATAAAGATTTTTTTATTTAATTAAATTATTTTAACTCTTTTTTATTAATAATTATATAATTTGAATTTAATTATATACATTATATGCACATGCATATTTTTATACATAATCAAGCAAAAAAATCATCCATAAAAGTTCAAAATAAAAACGATTTTGAGTTTTTGAACAGCAATTTGAAAGATTTAGCATTTAAAGACTGTCTCTGAGCAGGAGAGAAGAAGTTTCGAAGTATAAAAATAACAACTATATAATATAAATTAATGTTGAAATTCCGAAACAGAAGCAAAATATTGTTTTTTTAAAGTTTCAGAAAGACAAAACTTCACAAATATTATCGGAGTAATTTTAAAGTATAATAAAAAAGAAAATATTTTTGTCATTTTAGTAGAAACTAAACCATCAACTCTTAAAAGTTTCGAAAGGGTTCTTCAGAGAAAGACAATTGATGAAATACCTATAATTTATTTTTGATGGAAAAAGTTTTTTTATACAAAACAATAAAAAGAATTGTTATAATTCAGAAGTGAAATTCTTTCAAAAGAACTATTTTTATTTTGGAATTTCTTCAAATATTTTCTTTTGAAATATCTTTCAATATTATTTTTATGAAAAACAGTTTTTATTTTGGCAATCAAAAAATAAGAAATATCTATTTATTTATCTACCAATTAATTGGAAATTATAAATTTATTTCATTAAATAAATCATTTATTATCGAAATATGTTCAAACGGATATCCTAAATGAAATATAAACAAAATTAAATTCTTAACATTTCTTATTATTATTTATAGTTTTTATTTTAATATTTTCTTAATTAAATCGCCTATATAAAGCACAATAATCGGATTTTCTATTAAATATTTTTACCAATAGGTTTTATCAAAGGGTCTTTATCAACACGAAAATACTAGGTCGTCAAGTATGAAATTTCTGAAGACCATTTTTACGGCATCTTCGGAATTGAATATTTTTCCTGTCAAGAAGTTGTTAAAATTGAAGAAGAAATGTTAGTCAGTTGAGGCTAGATCTAGTGAGTATGGAGGATGATGCGAAAGTTCCAAATCAAGTTCCTGTAGTTCTGTCATAGCCATAAGTGCAGTATGTGGTTTTGCATTGTCGCAGATCAACATGGGAGTCGACCTATTTACCAAACGTGGCTGCTTTTCTTTGAGTTTCCGAATCATATCTTCCAACTGGTTGCAGTAGACATCTACTGTGAACGATAAATCAGGTTTTATGAATTCATAATGGATTACTCCTGCATCAGACCTCTAATCATTTACCATCAGCTTCTTTTGATGAATGTTGTGCTTTGGGATGTGTTTTTGTGTTTCATTCGTGTCCTCCAAACTTGCCAAACGTTTACGATTATCATATTGGATCCACTTTTCATCATAAAAAAACGATTCTATTCAAAAAAGCTATCACATTTACAACGAGAAAGCACTATCAAGCAAGCATACAAACGCATTTTTTCTGCTTTTTATTCAATTCATGTGAAATCCCCTTATCCATCTTTTTCGTTTTTCCAATTTAGCCAAAAGATTCAATATTATTTGCTTTGTAACAGCAAATATTAGCGATAAATCATAAGCACTTTGTGATAGATCCCACTCCACAATTACCTTCAGTTAAGCATTGCTTACCTGCGTCTCTGGGTGACCCCGAGGCTCATTAATTTAGTAGTAGCATTGTATCCAAATACACTATTGATGTTTCGCATGATTTTTGATGCTAAGGTTTCACGTAGGAACTCATAATTCCTAAAAATTCAAATTTCAGCCTTTACCATTTTTTGAAATACCGATTATTAAAACAAATCATCAATAATTGCAATTAACTTTTATTAATCTTTTTAATAGCCAAGATATCTAACAATCAAGCAAAAAACTTCTTGGATAAAGAATAGACTTTTATTATGCGAGGAATTATTTAAATGTATAAAATGAAACTTTATTCGATTAATTGTTTTAGATGATTCATTAGGAAAACTTTTATCAATTTAGCTTAATATCGTATTACGAAAGTTTTACTGAGAATTGACTTTAGGCTATTAACTTTAGGCTCTTTAAGAATTAGCATCAAACAAGATTTTATTCGAGAAAAAAGATTAAAATTAGTTTAAATTTATGTGTGATATAAATAAAAATATTTTGACGATCATGACAGCAAGTTCTAATATTGAAGATAACATGAACACAATTATCAGAGAGGTTCTGTTTTGACAAAGAAATCTAAACATTTATTAATTTGAAAAGTATAACGAATTTTTATTTTATAATCTTTGTCATAAAATTAAGATCAGTTTTAAGAGCATTTACCAAAAAACAGATTTTTTTCTACAAATCTTTCTTGTTTGTTTTACATCACAAATAATATTTCTTCAGAAAAAAGCTAAAAAGGATATTCAATGGCAAAAAATCTAATATAGTTTTCCTTATTTCTACATTATTTTAATTTATGCTAATTTATATTTTTTTACGAAATAATGAAAATATATTTATTTCAGCAATAAAATAAAATGTGTTTTTTATCCAAAAGACAGAAATGAGAAATTCTTGAAAGCGCTAACGACGCGAGCAAAGACAGACTGAAACAATTTTTCATTTTCCTTTTAACAATTAAAATCGAAATAATAAAAAAAGTAAGAAATTTGAGATTGAAGCAATTAAATGTTCCAATTTTGTGACAAATTTTAATAAATTAAACATCAGCATGAATTTCTTTTTTAAAACACTCGAAACTTTTTGTTGACAAAAAGTAATTTAATTGTAATATTTTCATTATTATGTAGAAGAGATCGTTTTGTTTTTTTTATAATCCAGAATATCATTTTGGTAAATATTTGATCATTTCGAGGAATGTTTGATTTGGAGGAATGTTGAGTTAATTTGCAGTTATGTCACTCAAGGAGGCTCCGATTTAGAACCTGATGCTGTTCTCGACGGCCCCCATTCCCTCTTCCTCAAGTTATAGAGATTCAACCGACGACTTTTCAGCTGTTATTCAACCTCCCCATGTAAATGCCAGTGAATTGGTCTTGAGAAATGGAGAGATCGTGTGGCAACAACATGCATAACCACGTCGTCCTAATATCATCCGAAAACGCGAAGATCCTACCGCTGCTTCCCTACAGCACTGCGGCAGAAGTCCTCTTGATTCGTTCCCCATGTTCTGCACTCCATCTCTCGAAAGGAAAATAATCGCTTGCACGAACATAGTACATTTCATGGCAATCAATGGTGCGCGACAACAAAAGAAGAACTGCTTCGCTTTTTTGGTCTCCATCTTTTTGCTGGTGTGGACCACGCACAGAACTCAATGCATTTCTAAGCTATGGAGTGAAGAGGATGGTTGCCTGATTTTCAATCAATCAATGCTTTTTGATCGTTTCATTGCTCTGCGACAATACATTCGGTTTGACGACAAATCGATTCTTGCTGAAACACAAGCTACCGACAAGTCTGCTCCATTGCGAGAAATTTTTCAACGACAAAACTTTTTCACAAAAGCCTATTACCCCAGCGGATAGATGATGAACAGTTGATCACATTTAGAGGGTGCTGTCCGTTTAAAATATTAATTCCATCAAAGCCCGGCAAGTACGGACTGAAGGTGATTGACTTGACCAATACCTACTGTCCGAACTTACAACCCTACATTGGTTATCAAGGTTCCCAATGTGAAACTGATCAAGGAATTCGGTTGGTACTGGAATTGACAGACTTCCTGAGTGGCAGTGGGTGTCATATGACAGCAGATAACCTTCTTTTCAGCTATCTTTTGGCTCGATCCTTATTGGCAAGGCAGATGATATACACAGGAACCTTGAAGAAAAACAAGGCGGAAATAACTCCACAGCTGCAGCCATCGCCTCACCGCCCAGTATTCTCGAGTGCGTGTCCATACACCCGAGACATGGCACTAGTTTCATATGTGCCAAAGAAAAATAAAGCAATGTTCCTGCTATCCATTCTTCATATCAACAGCAGCAATGTTTCACCTGAGATTCATCGAAAGCCACAAGTCATTCTGAACTTCAACCAGTATAAGGGAGGCGTGGACACCTTGGGCCAACTAATGCGCCATTACAGTTGCAAAAGGAAAACATCGAGGTGGCCACTTGCATTCTTCTGCAACCTGCTGGACATCATGGCGTACAATGCAATGGTGTTGTTTGTGAATGCTCATCCGCAGTTTCAGAGAAATGTACCACATTGACGAAGACTCTTTTTGAGAGAACTGTCAAAATCAATGCTGCCTGCCACTTTGAGTCAGTCAATGCCTGTAACCATTATTGTCGCGGCATAAGTGGGGATAGGAACCAAAAGAAGCCGTTGTTACCTCTGCCCTCGGGAACAAGACAGAAGGTGGCTGGATAGGTGCATATCTGGTCCAAGAGTGGTGTGTAAGTTCCATCGTATAGTGAAGTGTTTGAACTGCAATCAATAAAAGTATTTGTCGTCTTTGGAAATGTTGTTGATCTTTTGTATAGACCATGGCAATGGTTATTCGATGTGCAAAAAGATTGTTCTCGAATCAGAGACGGACAAAGTTGTGCTAAAACAACTACGGATTACCAGTTTCTTATAGGGATCACATATGACCCCAGTCATACATAACGTTATTTTTATTGTCGTATTTTGAGAGTTAAGTAATAATATATATTTTTAATTTTATTAAGAAATAATTAATAGTTTTTTCTTAATTCTCATAAATTATTCACTATAACAAGAATATAACTTTTATTATTGTTTATTCGAAGCGTAAATTAATCGAAAGGTTACTGAGAGATATTCTTCGTCAATCGTTAGATGAGTTTTTCTGAGAATCTTTTGCGATATAGTTCCCCTTTTGAGCTCATTCAACAATGAATCGTCTCGTGAAACTGTTCTGAAAGACATCCTTCACAAAACGGCTCATTATACGTACAAGGCACAATTCGAAATACTTCAGTCATTATTTGTCCGTAGAATTTTTTTCGCCAAAATCTTAATGTTTATATAAGGGATATTTTTACCTATTTAAAATTTTTCACTAATCGAGACTACTTACACCTTAACTGATTTCCTTAAACGCATTAAACGTGTGATAGCAAATCCTGAAAGGTTCGTCTGTCATAGTTCGTGAGTTTTTTTTATATTAGACTAAGTCAACTTTATCATTTTCCATTCCATTAATAAGGAAAATGTGATAAAAATTATTAACTATTGTTATTTATAAATAATAAAAATAATTAAAATTAAAATTGTAATAATAATTTTATAATATTTATCTTATTTATTTACTAAGACAAATAAAATAAATTCAAATATACAATTAAATTATTTTAATTACTCTAAAACTTCTAATAATCCCCCAGTAAATCTAATTTTCCTGATCAAATTTTTTCTCGAGAATAATCCCCCACAAATTTTTTAAATAAAATTTTTTGTCTAATATGATTTCTCAGATTAAGGAATGCACAATTTGGTATCAAATTTAGAAAAAAATATTGTGCTAGTATAAATCATCAAGATCTCGATGGCGAGGACTATTCGGAATGTAGCTATTTAAAAATTGGTGAATAAATTTGATTTTCTAAAAATTTGTTTTGATTTTTAAAAATTTCTAATAATCCCCATGTCCTTGTTTTTCCAACTTTTTTTTAAAAAAATAGAATAATCTCCCAGGGGGATTATTGGAAGTTTTAGAGTATTTGTACTTTATGAAAAAATTGTCTGAATTTCTTTGTTTTTTTCATTACTAAATGCAATTACCCCTAAAAATTATTTTTTTGGAATTTTTATTCATTCTCCACGAAGAGGAAGTTTAGAGAACGAAATGACAATCGTCGAAAATATAGATACTCTTTGGTAGCAAAACTGAAACATCAAAACTTAAATGAACGAAATCGGAAGTTTATTGTTTTATTTTAAAGGAAATTTTTTTTGATATTTTCGTATATAATTTGATTGTGACAAGATCGTCGGCATTCTTTAATGATTATCATTCAAACGAAAATATAGCAAATTACTATAAATATTTAATTAATATCGCGAAGGGAGAGTTTATTTTCGTTTTCTGAGGGGGGAGAAATAAACATTTTTTTATAAAAATTATTTATTGATTGATATTTGATAAGTTTTCAGTGTTATTATATATTTTTTTAATAATATTTTATTTCTCAATGATTTTCTGACAAAACATAATTTTTTAATTAATAATGTTTTTGTAAGAATGTTTTTAAGTAAGATTCATTGATTAATTTTAATAGGGGTACGAAGAAATGAGTGAAAACAAATAATAGTATTCACTATAAACAATTATTAACCTTCCCATTTTCATAGAAAAAAGATTGACTAAATCTAAATTTCGTAAATAAAAACACTTATTATAGTTAAATAATGATAAATTAAAAAACTAACGGCAAGTTATTTCTATAAAGTAACCCTTAATAACCTAGAGTTTCAATTTTGATACCAATCTTTTAAACCGAATGTTCACATTACTATTAGTTTTTTTTATAGGTTGGCTGTACGTATTTTACTGTTGTATAATATTCTTTCCAACGAAATTAAAATTTTAGCTATTTTTCCCTTCATCTAGACCCTCAAGCAAACACAGTAATATTAAAAATAAATCACTTTCGTAAATCAGGCTACTAAGGGTTAAAAGATGCAATTTGTTAGTAAAGTCTTTTATTAATACAATATATTTCAATGGAATATCCGTTATCATCAGGTTCTGTTCCTCGCTGTTAAACTTATGTATGTTCATTGGTGATTATTAAATTTTATTATTATAATTATTACAATAAGTTGCATAAATAAAAATTTTTATTTTTATATGGTGTTTTTTAAGTATTTTATTTTTTTCAATTAATTGAAAGGTTTCTTATGGTAATAAGATTTCACAAGTTAAATTTATTAAATCCAATTGACACTTTCACACTCGAATTTCTTACTCAATCTTGATTATTCAAGGGACTAGGTCAGACTTGTAAAGTTTTTATTGAGAATATTATTTGTAATTAGCTATATTTAAATTCATAAAATTACTAGTGTTTAGTAATCAAATGTATATGATTAAATGGAAACGGATGTATGTGTGTGGTAAGTTAAGGGGGGTCCCCGTCATTCATATACATGAATTTATGAGCATGAATGAAAAGAGGATTAAAGTAGTATGAATAAAAACATGAAACATGCAAATAAGATATTAAAATTGATAATTTCGAAATTCTTGCAAATAAATTTTGGCAGTTATTGGTGGCGAGTGTTATTTAAAGCATTGTTTATTACACCAGATTCCCGAAAACATAAATGTTCAAGCAATAGTCCCAACGTTCTCAGAATAATTTCATATAATTAGTTATATAATCTTTAATATTCATTTTTAAACAAATCGATCAAAAAATTAACTGGTGACCGGATGGTAGTGGTTGATCAGTCGAAATATAATTTAAAATGAATATTACACAATTTTGAGACGAAGATGACTTTTCTCGACTTTTTCAGGTATGAAGATGGTGATACTCAATATAAAAACACTAGAAAAAGACCCGTCATATATGACGGAAGAGCTGAATTTTCTTCTTTGAAAATTTTTTGTTTTAATTTTAAAATCATCATTATAATTTATTATTTATTGTTTTAAATTCGGTGTTGATTTAACAATTGGTCGATTTTGTCGGCGTCTCGGCGTTTTCAGTGAAAGCGCTGCATCGACAGAACCATTTTGATGCGGGCTATTCGATTGACTACGTCTTTGCGTGAATTTGCTTCGGTTCCTCCACCATTTTGCATTTATATCATATTGTGACTGACAAACAAATATGCAGAAGAACTAACTAATACTTTAGAAAAATATATTATTATGCATTAATTAAATTGATTAAAAAATTAAAAAAATAAGCCATGCAAAAGCAAGAAAAAAATTTGGTTACAGCAAACTTTGAGCGTAACGCAGATGAAACTCTGGGCTTTTATATATATTATATTATTATTTTGTTTTATCATTTTTTAGTAAATTTATTAGAACTTGTAAAACTATTAAAATTATTATAGGTTTCGATATCATTATAGTGAAAATGAGTATTTAAAATTTGTTTTACTTGTGTTATTAATAAAAATTAATAATTGCTTCTTATGAATAAAAATTGTAATTATTGAGTATGATATGAGCACAACTAAGATCTCTTTCAGTATGGATGTTACTGACACTATCGTAAAATTGTCAATATTTTAAATTGTCTTTTTGAAATTTTTAAATTGTTTAGAAAATGGTACTTTTATGATCTAAAAACGATTATAGTTGTCTTTCTTCTTGGTATTTTAAGTGTGGATTCTATCCAACATTAGTCTAATGGAAATATTTTTAAAAGTCGGAGAAAGCTAGTCTGTATAGAAATTTTAATTTTACAGATCTCATATTTCATACATTGGAGAGACCTTGAAGATCTACTAAAAACTCTTTATTAATTGAATTATGTAAATCTCAACTGATCAATGAGATGAGAAATTAACTATAACATCATAGCAATATTTATGTTATAAAAATATCACATAGTCTGATAATAAAAATTTTATTTATTGCAACATATTAACCCTTTAAATTAAATTAACCCTTTTATGGACAGTAACAAGTTCCTGTCCATAAATGAATCTATCAAAGAATCTATCAGTGAATATTTTCCGTAAATCAATTAAATATAGATTGCTTCTTTAGTTTGAAAAAAAAGTTTGAAAATAGACATATATTTTTAAAATTTATTCATAAAAATGTTATCTAAAAACATTTTTAATGATAAAATAATTTTTGTTGTTATCAATTAATTATTTGATTTTATTTTATTTTTATGACAGGTTTTTAAACATTTCTTCTACTTTTAATATTCAACTGATAATTACTTTTCTTTAACTTTTTATAATGAGAAATATAAATTAATATTAGAAGTTTGTTTCAAAAATCAAAGAAAAAGTCACAGACTTCATTTTGTCATGTTGATTTTCAAAAATATAAAATTTCTATTATCGTTATATCTTAATAAACATAAAAGAAAACAACCTGATTCCCCAATTTATTCTTTCCACTGTCACTGGATTTTTGTTCAGCACTGAAAATATTTAAAACTTTGTAAATATTTCATATTTTAATACAGTAAATGTTTCGTAATATAAATAAATTCCTATTCATATTTATATATTTCGTTACTTTTATTTTTACTTATAATTCAATGTTCCTTGCTCTCCTTGTCAAAAAGACATTCTCAATCTAATCATCTTCAAATTCTGATTGTAAAACCTTTATTCGTCGTAAATTTCAAATAAAGGCTTTACAAGCGAAACAAAATAAAATAATGTAGATAACAAATGAAACTATATTAATTAATTAACAAACAAATACAA
>MQRK01125972.1:0-11164 GCA_001938485.1 Girardia tigrina
TTAGGATTATAATTAATATTACAAAGATTGATTTGATTACTACAATTATTAGTAATAAATTCAGTAAAAACCTTTGGAGACGGATAAGAGTCTGCCCGAGCAGATGGAAGAATATGTTTCATTGCTGCTTTTGGATTAGAATAAAATACAGATTTCAGCTTTGAGCCATTCATCTTTCCACGCTTCTCAGGCTTGCCCAAATATGGTATCCTTGGTTTTACTTTTCTAATTAAGTAACAATTATCTAACACATTTTTATAGAATATCTCCATATCAGAAGAAGAATAATTTGTTAGTATCTTTTCAGCTAGTGCAACACGAGCAGCACGAAGCATTGTAGAAGTTTTAATGTGTTGTTTCTTCGGTTTTGAATTTTAGTGTTTAATATGATTCTTCTTGCATGGAGACGGATAGATTAGACGTTAATAATATTATTTCTATGCTTAGTTAAAATGTGCTTCATGTATCCACAAATGAGCGGACCACTATCAATCCTTTTGTATGATCGATTGTAGTTTGGAGCAGCATCCCCTACAGAAATTTGAGAGTGATGCACACAATTATGATACACAAAGTCGCTAAACGCAGTAAACTCTTTTTGATATGCAGAGTTGCTCAGTAAACCTGTCGGATCATGAACTGTCAGAGAGCTGATAGAAAGATTTGCAGAAAATAGAACCCAGTGGGAATTACGGAAAAAGACAGGAAAGTGAAGAACAGAACGACCAACAATACCACAAAGGGAGAAGTTTATCAAGATATATTCTCTGTTCTTCGACAGAATTGCTCGGGTTAGGCAAACAGGGAAAACAAAAGTAGAAGGAGAGTTGATGTACTTGACACAGTATACATCAACATAAGAATGATCAAAAGAGAGATAGTTAAGGAGCTGGATAGCAGGAGTCTTCACATATCCAAGTTGATCAGAATGAGTGTCTGAAGAGAGAGAAAAGAGAAGACGACAGAGAAGAAAGGGGGAAAACTCAGGACAAAAGGACAAACAAGAAAATGAGAGAAGGAAAAGACAGACAAAGAGTCCACAGTCTGATGAGTTCACCTGAACAAATCTATTATCAATATGACATGTAGGAGGATTAAAAAATTTTTTTAAATTGTAGGAGTTTATTTTGTTAACAATTAACTTACAACAGACCTCTGCTGCATGGGCAAATTCAGAGAAGGGCCAAAGAGGATCAAACCAGAAGGAGGCACCTCTGACATAGTCTATTAATATGACAATCCAGTAACATGATTCTATACAAATTAGAACCACAAGGTAATCTTTATTAGTGATTGATTCGGGAGTAATGCTGATAGTAGGTGAATCAAGATCACCAACAGGGATTTCAGAACCAATTTCATGAGAAATGTAAAGGATTTTGTCATTATGAATAAAATGATTAACAAAAAGGTCAATATCACTACCAGATGTGGGTGCATCCCAGAGCTCAGAGGGAAGAGAAGGTAATAATGCGGACAAGAGATTCTGGCAGTGTCTCAGACACAGAATGTCAACGAGATTGATCAGGATTGATCAAACTCCGAATTTTTACGACAACTAAAGATCTACAAAGAGCAATTGCGATTTTTACGAATATTTTCCTCAGATATGTTAAGTTTTTTACTGAGGTAAAGTATAATAGTTGACAGAATTTGATCATTATTCTTGGCTACAGTCAGTTTAACTCTTTCCAGCATTCTCTCAATGAATTTATCAAGAAATTTCTTATCTCCAAGTTGCTTACAAATATAGTTGAGATCAGCTGGACGAGAAATTTTCGCAAGAGTTGGAGTAATAAAAGAGTCTTCTTCAGATGCAGAAGGTGTTTGACCAGAGTTAAAAAAAATAGCCTTCCCAGTCCATTTGATTGTCATCAGGACCAAGAAATAGTTGTGACTGTTGTGGTGGAAGGGGGGTAGAGAGGCAGACTAGTGAAGCAGATGAAATCAAAGAGACAGGAACAATAGGACTCACATTGGGCAGTGGAGGGGATCTAGATTCACAGCTGAAAGAGATAGAGTGAGTTCTAGAGCAAACAGGGGAACTAGAGTGACTACAATATCTATTTGGAGAAGTATTTGCTCGAGAGGTTCTAAAAGGGGGGAGAGCTGGCAAGAACAGATAGACCAGAAGGAAGAGATTGGATTGGAAGTGCTGGAGAATGAACAGCATGGGAGACAAACATAACTTGAATGGCAAAGGTAGGAGGAAGAGAAAAAGAGTCAGAACTGACAGAAGAAGCGTGTGTTTGAGATTGAACAGTGATTGGTCGCTCAGGAGTTTTGAAAATGTAGATAGATGAAAAAACAGGAGCAGCTTCCCCGAGGACTACTTTCTTAGTATGAAAGTTGATTCTAGACACGAAAAGTTCTTCAGCACATGATAAATCAGCGTCATCATTCTCACCACTCAGTGTCATATTAATGTCCTTTTGAGACTCAATAATAGCAGCAGTGGTTAATAGAAGTTCAGTTAAATGAGTAATATGAATTATGAATTTTAATAATATTTTTAGTAAACGATTTTAACATTAAATTTAATGTATTTTAAAAATTAATGTTTATTTGAAAAAAATATGTAATGTCTTTTTATTCAATAAAATTATAAGAAATTAAAAGTTAATATTAAAAAATTTCCCATTCATTGTTTTTATAGATTTGAATACATAAACAAAAACTATATTAATCAAAGAAAGATGGTCGCTGAGATTTATTGTGAAGAATCTGTTTGTGTTGTCAATAAATGTTTACATTCAAATTGTGATGTTTTTAATAAGCCATATAACCGAAGATTATCCGGTCTGATTTTCAATATAGTTTAAAACTCAAGTTATTGATAATTTTAATTAGAAAATATTTTCTAATCAAATTTTTAATAATTGTTCACAAATTATTCAAAAAATTAAGTTTTTAAAGCCTATTCATTTTTACTTATATACTGTTTAATGCATTTTTTTCAAAATTGTCAAAAACTAAATTGTATTTTACAGAGAAAATATCTTATTTCAAAGTTTAAGGGATTAATTTTTTACGCATTTCCTTGAAATTTCTTCATTTCCACAACTAATGAAAATTAAAGGTTGTATTTGGATTTTATTAATATATTAGTTAGAAATTTTAATGAAAATATTTTAATTTTTAGATAAAAACATTAATTGTAATGTTAAACTATCAATGATACTTCACAAAGATCAGATATTGTCAAAACAATTTGGAAAAAAAATTCGTACACAAACGAAAACATAAATTCTTCTCAGTCATAAATTTCCTCAACAAATTCATAATTCGCCGATCGATAAAATCAATACAATTTTATCGATTCTTTATTCGAACTAATTTCAAAATAAATTCGTAATTTTTAAATTAAAAAAATCAACGTTGTTTTGAATTCAAATTTGTAATCGTCATTTTAGTATCACTTATTCACTCGGCAATTTGGATCCATGAGTCACACTGTTAAAATCGGCCTAGTGCAACTACGATCGACGGCAAATAAACTCGAAAATCAAATTATCTGTCACGATTTAATTAGAGAAGCGTCGAGAAGTGGCGCAAAGGTTCTCGTTTATTGTCATTATTTGTTCGGTTTGGTCGCACAAGCGAATGACACGTTTTAATAGATTAACTTACATCATTGACACTTTCAATTGGTTTTATTATTGATTATTGCAAATTAAATTGAGAAATTTTTCATTTTGAAATTGAAAATTTTGGGTATAGTTCCGTAGCGGCCAAAGCACACATGACAATATATTAAATATAATAAGCATTCCAGGAAATATTAATAAAATTTTTAAGTAACGATATCCTATGCAAATATATATATATTGATTATGTAATCACTGATGTCTGACTTATTTTATGTATATTTTTTAATTTATCAAGGACACCAATAAGTTTTATATTTTTATTATTTCTGATTATTATTAGTTTGATTGTCCTCAGGACAATCTTGGTCAAAGCTTTGTAGTATGAAACTTCAAAACATGTTCAATAATCAATTTCTTTAAAAGGTTTTACCGAAATTATTTTTTAATGTATATACGAGGGGCTACCTAAAAGTTCGTGAAAATAAAGCTGAAGCATATTATCATCGTCGAAATTCTCAACAAAGTCATCTTACTTGTTTATTACAGCTTGACGAAGATCATTTTGCTAAAGGTTGCTGTAGTAGGCATTGTTGATTGTTACTCCTTTATTGAGATAATCAATTAAAATAATCCCAAAATACTATCACAATGACCTTTTGACACAGGGACGAGTTTTGCCTTTACAGGGAGCTTTTCTCCCTGGCGGCATCATTGCTTCGACTGCTTCTTTGTCTCAGGAAGGTAAAACGATAGCCAGGTCTTGACAAATGTAACAATGCCATCCCAAAACCCCTCACCAAGGTTCTCCACTATTTGTAGCAGTTGTTACAATGCAGTCAGGCGATTGTGCTTCATGACATTAGTAAGAAGTCGTGGCACCTATTTCGCAGTAAGCTTCTTCATTTGAGCTCTGTGGTCATGATACCGTGTAAAGAACTTCGATGCATATTGATACGGACCGCAATCTCCTTAACAGTGACATGCCGATCACCATCAAGGATTTTCTCGATTGCTTTTGCTTTTTTACCACAGTTGATGAGATTGCGGATTGGCGTTATCCTCCTGGTGTTATCCTCCAATGATTGTCTATCATTCTTTACATCACTAAATATACGGGAAAAACGTTGCGTAAAGGTAGCTGGTGATGTACCTTCCTTCCACAGAAAATAAACGGTTGCGCTGCATCTTCCATTTATTCGGAAATAGAAGAAAATGAGTAATTCACAAAACAGCCAACTATATTGATACATATATTCAGACAATAACGTCTATCCTATTTTATAATTGGCTAACATGTACAAGACCACAGACAAGGCAGCAGGTAATTGAAACACCTACACATGCAAGAACAGTGATTGAACTTTCCGTTTGCTCCTCGTATAATAAAACGGGGTTGGCCAAAAGTAACACCGGGTAATGTTTATATAGATTGTAATGGTTTTATGTCCTCTCATTGCCTTTATGCTAATTATTTGTTGTTTCCACGCGCGGTTCTTTTGATTTGTGCTTTTTAAATTTTTTTAAAAAACGCCGGATGATTTTTTAAGTAAAAGTGAAAAGGTTTATTAAAAAAAGTTTTAAATGGTTATTATTTAATAAAATAAGTTTTCAAAGTGGCCTACTTTGTTGGCGATTACATGTGAGACGCGATTTTCAAATTCCTTAATTACTTTTTCCAATGTTTCGGCTGGAATGTCCTCGATTTGCTTTTGGGTTGATGCCTTTAATCCATCAACTGTAGTCGGTGGAGTACGGACAATTCTGTCCGTGAGATAGCCTCACTAAAAGAAATCTGGCAAATATGGTGGCCAATCCATTCTTTTTTCAGTGCATTTTTCGCTATCTAGACCGATAAATCTCCCATTAAAGTGTTCGTGGATTAAATCGAATACATCAGCTGTGCTGTGGAGTCGTGTATCATCGTTAATGAACCAATATCCATCAATTTGGTCCAAACCATGAACGTTTGGGATGAAAAAGGTGTCCAAAACCTCTTTATACACAACAGCCTTGATTGTTCCCGTGTAAAAATACGGACCAATGACTCCAGTTGATGACAATGCGCACCAAACAGTCACGCGTTTGGGAAATGCTGGCTTGGCAATCATTAAATGAGGATTTTCGGTTCCCAAAAGCGAATTATACTAAATGTTCAGGAGACCAAAACCTATTATAACCGTTATGATATCCCAATATTTCTTGATCAATAAAAAATCGTCATAAACCTACGGCGATATAAGAACTCTGGCTCATTATTGATTTTTAAATTCCTTTGCAATGAACTCCGCTCAAAAGATGAGAAATTTTTCATCTTAATCACAGTTTGTCTATTTGATAAACTTGTTTAGGTATCCATTAAGGTAAAAATGCGCCTCGTCCGAAAACCAGATTCGATTTAGGTCAGATTTACCCTCTACCATCAAATTCGAGACCATGTTTGCGAAATTAAATCTTCTTTCTTCGTCCCTTTGTAGCAGTGGCTGCACAACTTGAATTTTGTAGGGGAACAAGTGCAATTTTGTCTTCATAACTCGCCATAGTGGGGTCCTTGGTATACTGAGTTCAAGTGATGGCTGCTCTTCGTAAAAATCGCGCACCATTTCATCATCTTGTGCACTTGGTCGACCGGTTTGTGCATCCTTGTTATCTTGCAGCGATCATGTTTCAAGAAACTTGCTTACCATTCGACAAACCGTACTCTCTTTTAATTGGACCTTGCATCGATGTTTTTTATTATAAATTTCTGCCGCTTTCCGTAATTTTTTTTCATTTAAATTCCAAATTTCCAATATTTCTATATGTTGTTTAATCGTGTAACGTTTCATTCTTGTCGTAGTTTCCAAATATCGTTAATTTTTGGCTGGATTATCTTAGCCACCACTGCATTTAAAAATTTCACTATTTAAAACAAATTGAACTTAAAAATAAATGAATTAATAACTTAATAAGATTAAAGTTAATGTTTATAAAAAAAATTAAGTTTTTATATTATAAATTAATATTATAAATTATTTAATAATTAATATTATAAATTATACAAGTTTTTTTTAAATAAAAATAAAATTCTTATATAAAATATAATCTAAAAGTTTTTAGAAATGCTTATTTATAAGTTTGAAGAACCGCACGTAGAAACAAAAAATAATTAGCATAGAGGTAATTAACGGACATAAAACAATTACAATCTATATAAAAATTACCCGGCGTTACTTTTGGTCAACCCTGTATATAAACTAATATTAGATCAAATAAATTATTCGTAAAATATTTCTTTATCAGGGGGTATGTACTGACCTCATGTTCTTTTTAGATTGAAGTAATATTATAAATTATACAAAATAAATATTAAAACTTCTTTATCGTAGATGGTATTTTTGCCTGAAAATTTCGATTTCATTGCGGACAATAAAGATCAATCTTTCGAATTAAGTGACACAATAAATAGTGAATTCATTAGTAATTATAGAAAAATTGCTAAAGAAAACGATATTTATCTCAGCCTCGGCGGATTTCATCGACGAGTTATATTTTGATATTAATTTTAGAATGTGTTGGCGATATAATATTTTTTTAGGAAGATAATCAGACAGACAGAAAAACTTTTAACACTCATTTGATAATTGACAATGAGGGCCATGTTAAAGGAATTTATAATAAGCTACACTTGTTCAATTATGGGACGTTGCAAGAATCAAATGCTGTTAAACAAGGGCAAACAGTTGTCCCACCAATCCAAACGCCCATAGGTTCAGTTGGTTTAGCAATTGTAGGATTTACTTTTTCATTTCAATTCTTATTTACAGTCAAATCTCGATCTGACCCTTTAAAGCGCTTTTTTTTAAAAAAATGACCAAAAAATCATTTTGTCGATAATTAATTGAAATAGTATATGGGGATTTTTGTTAGTACGATCAATCTTTAATGAATATTTTAATGCGAATTATTAAAGAAAAATGAAATATAAAATTAAAATTTCATAGATCTGGAAGCAAGATGCAACTCTCAAAGCGACATTACATTACACAACGTCTTTTTCCTAATTATTTCCTATAAGAAGTTAGTTAAAATTTCATCTCGCCAAACAACTTATTTAGAAAATTCTAATTTAATATTATTATTTTATAAGAAAAACAGCAATTTAAACTACAGAAATTAAAACATCTTGGTAACACAAGTACGGCAGCAGCGCTGGGGGGACGGTGGGGGAACTTCGGATTGCGTGGGCGGAATAACATGGTAAGATCTTACCCCCTCTCTCTCCCCAGATCCGACTCTACCCTCCAATATGAATGATTCAAGGATGAAATTAGTCGGTTTGTGAATCACTTGGTTTTCAGGAAACACCAAAATGAGTACCATGCTCCTCTTGAATCGTTCGTGTCCTCCTTTTGATCGGGTCTCAGAAACGTCAGTTGATAAAGTAGTCACATCGACTGATTCTCAATGGGATCTGTATCAATCATATCCTCATCTTCATCTTGAGAATTATACATATTGATTTTGAGAGCTTTCTCAAAATTCAATTTAAGTTTCGGTTAAGAAAATTCGGTTTTGTCTGATTTTACAGTTTAAAAAGTATGATTGTCATTGTCCTTCGGATCTATTAATGGATTTTTTCTATACGACACATTCGCCGACATGTTTCTCATAAACATTTAAATTTATTATAATGAATTTAATTGAAAAGAGATCTCATAAGAATTTTTTATTTTTCCATCCAATATCGCAACATTTTTTTACACACCATAACATACAAAAATCCATTAAAAAGAATTCGACATAAACAAATTGATCACACATTATCATCGAGCCAATACCACTCGACGAAATTGAAACAATCGGTCTATTAAAAACGGCGACGATATCATCACGAAACAAACCATAAATTTTTTAGTACAAGCACATATAACAATGTGGTTGTTTTTTTTTAATTTTACCTGTTTTAATTTAACCTGTTTCTGTTATAAGATTATCTGAATTCTTCAAATTATTTTTTATATTATCTGAGACTAATTTATTCAGCTTTTGTTGCGTGTTCTTTAACCACAATACATATTCACTTTCTGTTCTTCTACCCTCGTTTTTTCCATTAAAATTTAATAATGACGGTTTTCTTCTATATACTATTTCAAAGGGGCTATACCGCGTGGATTTCTGCGTTGCGCATCGCAAACCGTATTCTACAATCGTAAGAACTTCTGTCCAATCTCGTGTGTTACAAGAATACGTAGACGCATTTATCATTTCTTTAGCTGTGCGAAAAATTCGTTCAATTAATTAATTTGATTGCGGATAATACGGTGAGCTTTGAGTTTGATTAATATTCATCGAGAAACAAAAGGTTTTAAATTCAGCAGAAACAAAATAAGAACCGTTATCTGAATGTATACGCTCTGGTTTCCAGTACTTTGATATCCATTGATCCCATAATAATTTTATTATAGATTTTGAATCTATTGTTCTAAGAGGGATTAAAGTCACATATTTGGAGAAGTAGTCGATTATTCCTAAAATATATTGAGATCCTTCTTTAGAAGTTTCGAGTGGTCCGCAGATATCCATTCCAAACACTTCAAATGGTCTGTTTGCTTCTATATGGGTAATTGGTGCTCTATCACGACCGTTTTTACATTTTAATCTAGCACACACTTCACACTTAGTAACAAAATCTTTTATATCCATACTTAGTCAGTAGAATTCATTTTTTATGCAACTGTGGTTCTCTCTATACCTATAACCACCAGACCTTCGTGCATTTTTTGAATAATAATATATCTATCAGACTTTGGAATAACTAATCTGTAAATGTCATTGTCTAGTAAATAGAGTAAGTCTCCTCGTAGTCTTAGATCTGATAAACGTGCAAATAGTTGTTTAAAACATTTATCTTTGATTTCCGTAGGTACTTCGGTTATGGTTATACTTTTTGTAATCATTTTAATTATCCATACCATTACAACATCTTTACATTGATTTTCATCATTTATAAATAATTTGCATATAGCTTTTTCATTGCTTGAATCGCTTGAGCTGTCTTCGAAAACTTTAACGTTTCATCTTTTCATTGATTCTTTATGATTTGGAGTGCATTGTTCACAATAACCCATTCTTGATAGAGCGTCGACATTTGCGTGATCTTTTCCTTTCCGGTATTCTACTGTCATATCATATACTTCTAACTCTGACTTCCACACACAAAATTGTGACGTATTTGGACTGTCCCATTTTAAGAACCATTTTCAAGCTTTGTGGTCTGTTCTGACCGTAAAGTTATGATCTAATAAATAATGTTTAAATCTCAAAACAAAAACATACACTGCCAGCAGTTCTTTTCGAGTAATGCAATATTTCTTTTGACTTTTAGTTAGGGTTTTTGAAGCGTATGCCAGAACACGTTCAGAACCATTTTGTATTTGCGATAATATTGCACCAATTGAATTTTGTGAAGAATCGGTGTCCAGTATGTAATGACCGTCGGTTGTTGGAAGAGATAAAACGGATGGGGAGGATAAAGAATCTTTCAGTTTATTAAAGGAATTAATTTTCTCCCCGTTCTACTGAAATTTTGAATCTGTTTTAGTCATCGAAGTGAGCGGTTCCGATTAAATGGCATAATTTTTAATGAATCTTCCATAATAGTTACATAATCCTAGAAACGCTTGTAACTCCTTTATGCAATTCTGAATATGTCAATTTTTTATCGCAACCAATTTTTCTGGGTCCGTTTTCACCCCTTCTGCATCTAATATATGACCAAGTTACCGTACACTGGTTTTCAAAATGCAACATTTCTCTGGAGGCAATTTAAGACCTGCTTCTTTTATCCTCTGAAGCACTAAACTTAATCGGTTATTATGCTCTTCTATTGTTCTTCCAAAAACGAGAACGTCATCCAAATAAATTAAACATTTTGACCAGTTTTCTCTTTGCAGAATAAGATTCATCATTTTTTGGAATATAGCTGGAGCTGAAAACAAACCGAATGGCATTCGGGTAAATTAGTATTGTCCGTATTTTGTTGTAAATGCCGTTTTCTTTATATCTTCCTCTTTTATTGGGATTTGATAATATCAGCTTGATAAGTCTAGCGTAGAAAAATATTTCGCTTCTCCTATTGCATCGAAAATTTCTTCGCTTGCTGGGATCGGATATATTGGACGCTCGGTCTTTGCATTTAATCCCCGGTAGTCAATACATAATCGTATATCTCCATTTTTCTTTTAACTATTACTGAGAAGTTCAAGTGGGACACTCCCGACACCAACGTCAGGTGCGGGCGGCCACCGCGGTAACCTGAAGCGAAGACACCGTTGTTGTACTTGAGGCGACGTTGACGGAAGCGCGGCGCGAACGCGGAACTTCCGTCTGTTTCCACGTTGACACGATATGATGGACCTGCTCTCTATCGCCGCCGGTGAGCGAATATATATATACAGTCTGAGTCATATAATTATGACTTTTTTAAATAAAGCCCTATCTTTTCTATTATTTAAGATATATCTCTGTAATTTAGTATATATATATTACTCATGTTATATAACAATATTTTAAATAAAAGAAATTAATATGATAGC